>CAIGRN010013721.1:0-12278 GCA_903798345.1 Fraxinus anomala
TAATTTTCAAATTTAACTTAAATCTCACTTGATTATTAATATTAAATATCATTTTCTATAAATTTACACTATTTTAATTTAACCAAAAAAAAAAAAAAAAACTATTTTAATATATTGATTTTTAATTTTTGAAGTATGGAGATTAATTGTAAGATAATGAATCTAATTAACAAAATTAACAAAGATAGATTTAATTTGAACATTGGACTTGGATTGGAAATGAAATTCACTTAAAAAGTATAATGGACAACGGTGTTTTCACCATATATATCTTATTAGTTACAAGTTCAACTTTTGCATGTATCAACTCGGTAGTTTTCAATGTTTTGAACATATTTAAAAAAAATCGATAAAATTTCAACACGTGAGTGTATCAATCATCATATGCTTAATAGATGACATGACAAAATGCACGACTTCTATGTGAAAAACTGATTATGTATTGTGCTTATTTCAGTTAGACAAATTTTAAATTAATGGTTGAAAGTAACATGAAGGGAAAAAAAAAAGTACACTTAATAATTCCAACATATTTAACTTCACTTACAACATTTTTCATATAGAATATAATTGGACTTATTCAAATTTTATTAGAAAATTATTTGAATTAAACAAAACAAACAAAATAGATTTTCCAATTTCTAGGACTGGGGACAAGGCTGGGCTATAGCCCATCCCAGCCCAGCCCACCTCTCCCTTCACCCCTGGATAGAGATACTTGTACAAGACTAGGGCCTAATGTAGCACGAATCAAAAAATTTCAAGCCTTACAACATTAGCGTGTATAACGAAATAATACTATTTTCTCTATTTTTAATATTATTTTATATATATACACACACGCACCTTCAAAATTTATAGAAACTTTACATAAATAGGTTTGGGTGAATATTTATTGAATTTATTTCTTTTAACTTTTAAAAATTGTTGAGCATTTTATTGAACTGAAATTCAAATAAGAAAATATCACTTTCCAAAGAGCGCAAGCCTTATTTATTTATTTATTTTTGTATAGACATGCCATAGACGATCAAAATTAAGTTGACCGTCTATTTTTATGCTAGGCACAAGAGCGTCGAGAAGAGACATTTCCAGATTTCCTCCTAGCTCTCGAACCTAAGCAGGGGCCTTACAGAACATGATTATGAATATTTCGACTAGGGTTTAAAGGAAGTAAAAAATATTTTCTAGCTATTCATTTGTTTAACATAATATTAAAAGTCACGACACTAATAAAAATTATTCATTAAAAAAGGTAACATTAATTTACTAATTAAAAAAGTAACATAAGAATAATGCTAGTGTGCCATCCCCTTTGACATAGGGAATGACACACTAGCCAAGTGGCACCCCCCTATTGGGGGGCCGTCCGTCGCCTCCCCTAATAGGGGGATGCCACTAAGAATGGCAATTTACCCCGTCCCGCCTCGCCCCGAATGGGGCAAAAAAAATCCGCCCCGACGGGGTGGTGGGGCGAGCATGGGGCGTCGCCCCGCCGCGGGGCGGGACGGGGCATCAACCCGCTCCGTGCAAAAGAAAAAAAATTTAAAAATTAAAAATAATTACAAAAAATAATACAAAAAATAAAAAAAAATTAAACGGAGCGGTAAACGAGGCAAATCTCCGCCCCGCCCCGCCTAATGTGGGGCGGGGCACGAGGTGGGGCGGGAGATTGTCTCCGCGGGGCGGGGCGGGGAGGGGAGGGGTGAGGGTGCCCCGAACCCGCCCCACTGCCATCCCTAGGTACCACTTGGCTAGTGTGTCATCTCCTATGTCAAAGGGGATGGCACACTAGCAAAACCCTTGAAAATAAAGTAAAGTAAAGTAAAACAATACTTATATTTTTCAAAATCATTATAGAAAATAAGGGTAGCCAAACATGCATTACACTTGACAATTTAGCTGGCACGATTGAAATCCAACCCATCTATAATACATCACGCTTGGTGTACACTTTGGTATACACCAAGTTTGACAGTTTGCCACATGTCAACCTGTCATTTGACAATTTAAAAAAAAATGGTTTTTACTCCAACAATTTTATAAACAAAGGCAATGATGTACACTTTGAAGTGCACAAATGACATTTCCCTCTATCATATTATTGGATTAGTCCAATACCTATTACACTGATAGTGTCTTTTACCAAGTGGAATACGAACAGCAATTCAAAATCAAAATTCAATGATCTCTTCATTGCTCAATACAGTCATTTTACTCGTAATTTCTGGATAAAATCACAGCACATTTCAACCCAGATAATCTATTTGGATAATATTATGATTTCCTTAAAATTTAAGGATGAAAGTCGAACATTAACTTTTGAAATGTAAGTGATGCAACTATAATATTATCGAAACAATGACACCACCAAATACATTCGAAATTTGCATTTTTGAGTACCTTTATCAAAAAAAATTGGCAAAGGGCATTGCATTGAAAGGTGTTACACAAATCATATATTGTATCTCTAGAGGAAAAGGAAGCACATTACTCATCGTCTTTGTATGGATACTCCTCGGGAACTTGCTTCAGAAGTTTCACCTGCAATTCAAATGCATCATCCCCTCTAAGCATATCTCGCAGCCATGTGACTTCGGTTTTCATTGACACCTGAACAAAGAGAGTAAATTGCATGTCACCTCGGTTTGTGCTCAATATGTACACATGGTTATTCTAACATGGTGGAGCTACTCATCTCGATCAATTAACAACAGTAAAAAATTATATCATGAGAAAATGCCAGGCAGAAACAGATTAACCTCAAGCATCTTGAGCAGACGGATTATGCTGTCTTCTATTGGCAAAAACAACAGTGACATTTCTGTCACCCCCCCCCCCCCCCCCCCCCCCCCCCCCCCCCCCCCAACACTCCCAGATACATGATCCCCCCTTCTCTCCCAGCTCTCTCTCCATAATAAAGTTTTTTATATCATAATAAATAGTTTTAATTGGGAGAAGTTCAACAATCAACATATTAAATGGCACATTTCACAATATCAAAACAAATTCTCAATCATATCATGAAATACACAAATTTATGAAAATGCATGTAGCAGATGCCCACTCCAAAAACATCATTTTTTTGGTCGTAGTTGCTTTTCTTTTTGTCTCACTCACTTTCTTTTTTCTGTGAGAGTTTGGGGAATATCCCCATTCATAGGTCTAATATCTACATCCATTAATTGAAAGGTCCGAATAATCAATTCTGCAATCAGTTGTTAGAATTAAAACAAATTCTCAATCATATAATGAAATTAAAAAATATATATATTATGAAGATGCATGTAGCAGATGCCTACTCCAAAAACAACATCATACATAGTAAGGATAAGGCGTTCATAGAGGAGGGACAGCTCACCATCTCGAGAGCTCCTCTGATAACTCCACTTAAAATGTTGCAATAATATAGACCTTGACAGGTATCGGGAAGCTCAACAAAATCTACAAGAGGATTATCCTCCAATATTATACTGCAGGTTGTTCCTTCAGCATCCCAATTGGAGACTGATGCAGTAACTCCCAGGAACATTTTGAATCCTACCTGTTCATATGACATCTTAATAATGTCCTTAATGAACCAAACATTCCAAAATTGATGCTCAAAATGACAATTAATACAGAAGAACCATTTCAAAACAATTTAGAGCAAGTTTGAGTCCCCCCTTTTTTTTTTTTCAAAAATGCATTTTGGAATAGTGATTTGATGAAGAATGTGTTGTTATAGAATAAGGAAAAATTTTGGGTTTGCGTGTAATATCGTGGGATAGGATGTCAAATGGAGAGAGACAGTGAATGCATAATCAACTTGAAACTGACAGTAAGCTTGCAACAACTCAATATTTCTAAATGTAAGAACTTTTTCGCCCCATCTATTTCATTATTCAAATACTACTGGAAGGAATATTCAACATTTTTTTCCAACCTAGTATACACATTGTCCAAAACAGGCATTCAATTACACGAAGTTACTAGACCCTGGCCATATGAAGTGAGTTCTAGTACTGCATATGGGTAAAATAACCAAAATGATACTTGTCACGGTTCAACATTTGAATTACAAAACTAACAAAATGATCTACTAAGGAGATAAATGCTACATTGACATAGTCAATTGATGAGAATACATAAAACATTCTGGCATTCAATAAAAAATGTGCATATAAACTCTAAGCATGGAAACACATTTTTCAAGACTATCAGCTCTCAGGGCTTATTTGAGAACATATGCAGTTATTTCGGACAAAGTTGCTATATTGTCCTGGGCAGAAAGTTCTAATTTTATCCTCTATTTCCAGCAACATCAAGTGGCTTTATTAACATACAATAAGATGTTCATAGTTCCTGCGTGCATCTTTTTATACAAAATCTATGTGAGCTGATTCAACATCCTACAATTTGGATCAATATTACAGACTCGTCTAGATTCAATAAGCTGTTCTCAAGGGACCAGCTATCCAATATTACAGACTCACAAAGCTTCCCAGGCATGACTCGGGATAATTTAAACATTTAAAACAGAAAATGCCTGAATTCAGAAGTCACCTTACAGTGTAATAGCAGCTGATTATGACACCAATTGATTTAGATCCTCTTTATTTCCTAAAATCGATTTCTTTGGAAAAGATGTAAACTCCCCTTTTAGTAACCAAAAATAGAAGTACCTGACTGGGATAAGAACACTCCTATTGCATTCTTTATCAGTCTATTCCAAGTCATTAATTGATTAGTAACAGATCGACCTCATATAAAACGCAATGTCTCTTTAATCATTTTTTCCCCTCTAAAAGACATGATATGATCATACTGCAATTTATCTTTACTTTTATCTCCTTTTCCAGGTTACTGATACTGAGGCCCAAATTCTGTACCGTTCTAAAACTACAATCCAAAATTCGGAATAGCTCAAATTCCTAAACTTAATCCAATATATAAAAGTGAACGGTAACAAATCTGAACAAATAGTACGAGTACACCACCTTGGCAATGACTTCAGCTGTTTCCTTAAAATCAACACATCTCGACACATTAGATTTCGCAAGAAATTCATCCACTAGCCGGACCCCAATATTATAGCCCCTGCAATAAACACAAGTACTCGAAATTCAAGGCAGAAATACCACTTCCGGTAATCAAAATCATGAAAAACAAGTTTAATTACTACAAAATTCTCAAAATCATTGCTTTCAATAAGAATTTAAAATCAATTAAAAAATCAATCACATTTGATCGAGCTGTTTGTTGACCTCCTCCACGTCTTCCAGATCCGTGAGCAGCTGACGCACTATAGCACCATAAGTCAGAGTGAAGAGCTCCGCATTCTACGAATATTTTACAACACTAATTAACCAAGTTTACACCAAATTGCACGGTTCAGCGATTAGGATCAAACAGTATAAATTAGGGTTGATTGTTTTGAGAAATTATACTTACCACGCGTTCAACGCTAGCGAAAATAGCATCGCCGGACCTTGGCGCAACGGGAGCCATGGAGAGAATTCAGATTTTTTTGCTTTAGTAGCCGTGAAATCGAAGATCCGAGTGATAACAGAGTATCGATGAAAGTGATGAACGGGAATGCCTTTACAAAAAGCGCGCGGCAGTGAGCTGAAAGCGTGATGCAGTGCATAAATCGCATTTTATATTTGGTGCATCGTTCCGTCAATTATTATTGATTTATTTATTATTCATCAAATCTAGTTTTATTTAAACATTTTTTATTATTTATTATTTTAAGTTTGTTAAAAGATGATAAAAGTTGGTGAGTCCGTAAGCGGATAAAAATTGTGGCTGTGAAATTGAAGATCCGAGTGATAACAGAGTATCGATGAAAGTGATGAACAAGAACGCATTTTCAAAGACCGCGTGACAGTGAACTGAGAGAGTGATGTAGTGCATAAATCACATTTTATATTTGGTGCATCATTCCATTATTGATTTATTTATTATTCATCAAATATCTTTTTACTTAAATAATTTTAATTTTTAATTATTTTAATTTTGCTTAAAGATGATAAAAATCGGTGAGTTCCATAAGCAGATAAAAATTGTGGATTCACTGAAATGTATATTAAAAAATATGAAATTTCATCAATTTTTTAACAAACAAAAGATTTACCATACAAGCACTTGGTATAATCCATAATATTTGCATTCATGTGAAGTCAACTATTAATTTTAATCATATATTTCGTAGAATTCGTAACTTTTTAATCACACATTTCATTAACTTATATCAAAATCTAATTTTATTTCCACTAAATAAAGGATAAATTTGGATGACCCAATTGAAATTTAATTAAAATTTCAGTGACCAAAAAAAATTAACTTAGATTGTACACAAATCGAAATTGTATGACTTAATTGTTCGCCAATATATTTTTGTCGCGTAGATAGTAAAAGTTCTGCAACAAATAAAAACACAATTTATTTAACGAGCTATCATTGTCTCATTTGTTTACATTATGCAAATTGCTTATGCAAAAACTAGTCGAGATGAAGAAATTTGGAACAAGGTCATTATTATTTTCACACACAATCCTTATTTCTATCTAACCAAAGAAAAAAAAAAAAATTCATAAAATGTTACTAGAAACCGGTTCTTCATTCATCACCCGTCTTGTGGACGTTCCCTTTGCCCGGAGGTCCCTTGTTCGTCTCCTTGACGGATTCGACTTTGGAATCGCCCACGGTGGCAGCCTCCTCGATGCCATCTTGCGCCTTCTCTACCGTCTGACTAGCAACCCCTTGTCGGCTCTTCTCTTCGGCCACTCTTTTGAACTCCTCGGCTGTCGATGGAGCTCTCTCCTCGGTGCCATGCCAGTGGCTGAATCTCTAGCGTTTCCAATAATTCAGTCAGCAATTTATAAACTTGTCAAAAGGAGGTTAAATAAGCATGTTTCACTTATGCATAGGATATAGAATCTCACTACAGTCGAAGACTCAATGACATATTCAGAAAATAGGAGAACACATGTCAACACATAATTGGACAGTTTAAAATAAAAAACACACAATCTAGGATATATTCGATATGTCAAAAGCCCATGTTCAAGGAACATTATTCTAAGATATATTCGATATGTCCAAACCTAGACCCAAATAAATAATATTTGGCACTTGTTTACAATCTAATTATTGTCAAACTACTTTATATTCACCATAAATTTTCGTGGGGGTCCATAACTAATTTTTATTTATTTTATAATTTATTCCGAATACGAATAACTTCCAATTATGCTTGCATTTACATCATCCGAGACGGCTAATCACAAGGTGAATTCGCTCGCCGGTACTAATCTTCAAATAAAGTAACGAAAACTCAAACTCGAACTCGAACCCGAACTCGAACATGACAAATATCTTTTAGGGTCAATTAATCAAGTTTTCATCAAGTTGGCTTACGATATATCAAAAACATCATAAGAAGAATCAAAAATAATCTGGTACAACTAATAAACGGACTGATAAGAAGCATAAAATTGGATTATAATTCAAATAAAAAGTGCTTTTAATCTAAAGATAATTAAAAGTAATTAATTACCCTTACGGACATGGGCACATATGCAGTGAGACGTTTCATTGTTGTTGATGCCTGCGAGGAGGTGCAGAGGTACAAAATATGGCTTCCCATGATTTTATTTTCAGTGCAAAAAGAGGAAAGAAAAATTATGGAAGAGTCAGAGGAAGATGAAGGAGAAAGACATAAAATGGATAAAAATTGGATATATACGTCAATTTGGGGGTGTCTAGACACGTGGTAGCCCCACAGAATTGCTGTCTTATCTCATCCATGCAAATATGGATTTTTTTATTCTTCGATTATGAATTTGTGGAGCCATCTTTGTCTGGACGTTTATACGAAAGATCTCTTTCCATCATCAATGTCACTCAAGTGACCCGCAAAGATAAAATATGATTTGGGCTTGATAATTTATTGTGAGAAAGTTTTTACCCAATTTTTGGTATTCAACGAGTTTTGGAGCGTTAATTTTTAATTAGCATACGTCGTTGCATTATATTAGCATCCGAGCACAATCACGTTCTTGATAGAAATGTGTGTTGTTCGTGAAATCCAGACGACGAAATTCATACAGCGCTAAGAGTTAGCATAACTGCATATACAAGTGATGGTGTTGAAACGGAGGGGTAAAAAATGGAAAAAATGCATCAAGAAACAAATGTGTTGAGGCAAATGATTAACGACTTTCAATCATGATGGTTTGACGATTGTAAAGACGTAGTGGATAATGAGTCTAAGGGCTCTGACGGCGATGATAACGTTTTTGCTTCAATTCAAAAAAGCGGATATACAATGATTTAGGAGAAGATTACGATGGTTCAACAGAAGGGATTTTCATGATGAAGTTTACGATGGCTCCCAATATTACATAAACCAGATACAACGAGGTACAAAGAGTGATCCAAAAAATTCGAGGTAAGCTGTGAAATTATTGATGATGTTATAGTTACCATAATTATGGGTCCATTAATTATCGTGTTAATGTAAAAGCAAGTGAAATGAATGAGTTGGATTTTGATGAGATTGACATGATATTCGTGACCAACAAGAAAGGAGGGGAATATGCTATAATAATTTGTGAATTTTGGTTGGTGCCAATGGTAGATGAGGCTAACAGATCGGTGACACCTTCAGTCACTGACCCAAGAATACCACCCCCTATGTCCAAGATTCAATGAATTGGCTGCTTTCACTAGTGTGATCAAACGGACAAGTTTAGTGCTTCATTTCATAATTCATTTAAATTTTTGAAGAAAATTCATATATATAGCGGGAAAATTTAAGTCAAAAAATATCATTCGAAAATTTGTTTGACAAAAAAGGTAAATTCACCTACACAACATTTGGATGCATGAAACATACCATGAATGCGAAAATAAGTTGTTCAACTCTTGATGAAGAGAGGACTATATTTTTGGCTTCAAAATGAGAATGAGCATGTAAAGGAAACTTTAAAAAAATATCGTCCGACCTCCATCCGTTCAACCAAACTATATACGTAGCCAACAAAGTCTCGTGATCTCATCCCATGTTATTTACAGTCAACTGAATTTGCAATTGTGCACCAGAACCTCATTCCACATTACTTCCAACTCTTTCTTCTTATATAGCCTTGCTGCAAATAATTCATGCGAGTGAGGAATCGTTTGTCATTGTTACTGGTTTATTAATTTTAATTTTGGTAAACAAAGACATAATTGGCCTTATCAAACTACGTCTTAATCATCTTATAAATGTGAAAAATCAGTTTTCATCGAATCAATTCCTAATGTGATTCATATACATGTACAGAATATTCATCCTTCAAGTATTCAGTAAATCGCGAGGTAGAATAGCATAAAAACAAAGTGGTACACGAATCGGAAACATGTATAAAAATGTTGTACTCGATAAGATACATATTTTCTCAAAAAGTATATGCATATGGATGTTTCTCTTAAAATTAATCGTGTAAATTTAAAGCTTCGTGCAAGAATTTTAAAATTAGAAGGAAATTAATTACTCCACATTCTTCCTTTACATGAGTATATCAAAAGCAAGATATCATGCAATCTCCATGAACTCAATTATCTCTTTTAGCTCCCATTTCCTTATCCTCATCTCTCTGGTATCACCATAAAATTAATTGTCGGTACCATGTAGGTTAAGACTTGTAATCTTTCAATTCAAGCAATTATAAATTGAAAAAAACGAGAGTAAAAACCAATCCAGCAAGTCTAAAATATATGGATTGCTTAATAATTTTCAACAAAGTCTATTAGCCATTTCCCACTTTTCATACTCAGCTACATATTTAGGATCGCTTTTGTCTGTGAGTTTTGAAAACTACTTCTCTATTGCAAAATCCAACCCCAAAAGACCAAGTGTTATTTCTACATCTCGTTTTCATTTCATAAATTATTTTCAGTCAAGGTTTCAATAGCAAACAATTGACTCAAAAGAGTTGAGGCATTTAAAATTGTGGATATATAAAATAACATATTTAATATCATCCAAACATAGTGCATGCAGCCAATGGATGATAACATATTCATCTAATTAACATGGGCTACTAATTAGATGGTCAGTAATTAAAGTCAAAAACAAATGAACATTATTACGGGAAGAGTCTAGATGCATCATTATAAATTCACATTTGGACTAACAATAAAATACGATGTAAGGTACTTTTAAAACACGTGATCAATTTTAAATGTAATTTTAATTTATTGTCTTAATTGTGGATATTGTGTCCATACAAGAATTGTATAGTCTCTTTAATGCAATTCCAACATAGCCCCTTTGAGATTTTGTTCACAAGATTTCTTCCCCAATTCAAAACCCAATCAATTTCTTTCCCCAAATCATTTTTCATCTCATATCAATTTCTCCTCCAAATCAATATTCTCACGAAAAAACGTACATCTAAATCACCCTTTAATTGAAACGAGGTTCAGAGAAAATTCAGAAATATGTTTGTGATTTGAATTGTAGGAAAAGAGTAATGGGTTGGTATGGTGTTTTAAATGTGTAGATGGTAGGTTCTTATTAATGTTTTGGTAGTTGTATGTCGGTGATGATGTAGTAATGTTGATGGTGTTTGTGTAAGTGTCCATTGTTGTAAAATCATCAAATGAAACCATATGTTTTTGATGTTGTTAATGAAATGGGTTCTTGTTAGTTTACCTTATGATATTCTCTCTCTTCTGATTTGCAAATTGCTGAAACAATACAGAGAGAGTCATATTGCTATTTTATGTGATGCTAAAATAAGAGAGAGAGAGAGAGAGAGAGAGAGAGAGAGAGACTATTCTTCCATATTTTTATAGAGAAATCGCTATTAACGCAAATGAGTTAATTTATCTGTCACTTTTTAACGGTGTTAGTGGCCACGTGTGATTTCCATCCGTGCCACGTGTGATTTTCATCCATCACGTGGACCTTTTTACTTGATTGAATGGATGGAATTGAAATGGGTGATGGATGGGTAATTTGTTTTAAAAGTGATGATTGGTGATTTAACTCTACTTGATTCCTACTTGGAGAAGAAGAGCTGGCTTCGTTTGGGGGTGGGGATGGGGCCGTTGATCCTCGACGGAGGTGTAATATTAATATTAAAAATTTTTAAGAGGAGAAAATAATAGTTAAATATTTTGCCTTCAATTATAATCACTTTTTAGTTTAGTCCCTATTAATTTAGTTAGAAATAAATAAAAATTTAATTCAAAATTAAAAATTAATTTTAGCTATATATTTTATGTGATTCATAATTTTTATCAATATTTTCACTCAATTCATTATTTTTTTTTATCAAAATATACTAAAATTTTGATTTTCAACTAAATTAAGCAGGGGCTTGTCCTTTCGTAAAAGTTGATTTTTGAGAAGTGATGAAAAAAGTGAATTTTGATAGAATGTATGGTTAAAGTAGGAAAAGAGGATATAAATTATAAAAAATATTTTTTCAGAACTTGTGATTGAAGATGAATGAAGAATAAAATGATTTTGGAAAAGTGATGAAAAACGTAATTTTTTGATAGAAAGTAAAAAAATCGTCGATGTACACTTTTATAGACATGTGGATATTGTGTCCTTATTCCTTCGAAGTCATCTTATTTGCAAGCGTCGAGGGCGAGTGATTTGATGTTTGGAAGGGTGGAGGTGATATAGCGGCATATACAAATGATGATTATCCTTTTAAAACTTGTTGATTTCATATGTGAATATTGAGAATTTAAAAAAAATAGGGTAACGCTCTAAATTCCCCCACTAAATAATCCATATTTATCTCATACGGCATATGGGGATGCCTTTGAAAATAATTACCCAATTCCATTATGGGTGCTATTCTGGATAATGAAAATGCAAAATGTTTTGTGGATACTATAGGATTAAGATTTGTTGAGTCTGATAAAGTTGAAACTGGAGATCTGATGGACAAACCGATGAATATAAGATATGATGGTGCAAGTAGAGCTTTGGCCTTAGTTTGTTTTCAGTCTTCTTTTGTAGATGTTCCTTTGAATTCTTGGTGGTTAGACTCGGGAGCTAGTATTTATATTGCTAATTCCTTACAGGGGTTCACAAGCAAACGGAGGCCAAGTGAAAATGAAGTACGCCTATATATTGGGAATGGAGTTCAAGTAAATGTTGAATTTATAGGAGTAGTGAAGTTGTCTTTGGAGTCTGATTTTCCTCTTATTTTAGAGAATACAGTTTTTGTACCGACAATGAGACGCAATTTAATTTCCTTATCGAAACTTGATGCTTCTGGTTT
>CAIGRN010013739.1:0-14721 GCA_903798345.1 Fraxinus anomala
TGATTACTTTTCAAAAAAAAAATTTACATGTTAGTTTTGAACAAAATATGTTGGTTGAAAATAATTATTTATAGAGAGTAAAATTAGAAGTGAATATGAGAAACGATCAAAATTTATCGATTTGGTGGGTTAAGAGAACTAGTCATAATTACACTGTACCGATTTTGGGTGATTTTTAAATCATCCAAAATTAGTTTCCAAAAAAATTAGCAAACATCGATTTTTCAACCTAAAACGATGCCACCCAAAATCGGTCAAAACCGGTAAAAAAAAAAAAAAAAAAAAAGGCTCCCAAGTATGCCTTTAAGCAAGTTGGAGAGCGTCCAAACTAGGAGTAGCCTTTTCAAGTTAAGAGTACTATATTTTGAGGAATGAATGATGATCCCACATCGACTGAAATATGGCTCTGAGGTGTCTTGGTAGGATCCTCCTTATACTCAACTTATTTTTTGGAAGTTTTGGATAGGATACTTCTAGAATGTATTAGAGCAATATGTGACACATAAAAGAGTATGAGAAGGCAAAGATTAGATTTTTCAGTTATTTTACTTAAACCTGTGGTTGAGCTTTATTTTGGAGATATTCGAATAGTTTGACTTCTTCTCCATCTTTCTTTTCTTCACTTTGCATTGTGTACCAAAACTGTTGGAATCAAGAGAAGGCAGCAAACACACAAACAACAATAACTTTATTTAACATATAAGGAAGGGAATGACTATACCCCAAATTTCATGTAGGAAATATGAAATTCAGCAAGTTGTTCAAAAACCAAGTGGTCTTTTGACCAATTCCAGTTAACTCCCTATGTGTAGGTACTTTGGCGCAACTATGACTTTTCCTAGAACTCATTTTATGAAGGAGAGATTTTTGCTGGATTTTTTAGTACCAAAATATGTTGAACAAAGTGCACTTAGGACTGGCTGAAATTCTCTGTAGGTAAGGAAACTGGGTGGCCCTCCTCTCTAGCTACCGTTAAGATTCTTTTCTGCTCCCTTTTATGATGTCCCACGTATTGAACTCTCCATCGAAACACAGATTAATTCCTATTTCAAATGGGAATATGTAAAACCAAGACATTAGAATAAGTTCATTAATCGAATTAAGAGTATGTTATTCCTAGTTGAGATATAGATGATTTTGATTGTATTAAAATCAATTACCTAATAATCATGACATCAAAGACCTGAAATTCACCAATAGGTGATAACGGGTAGTTGACCACTACTTACTTGGTCAGGAATTTTAAAACCCTCAATAAATAAATAAATAAATAGCTACAATAGGATTTCATGAATATCAGCAAACTAATTGCGATTGATGGAATTCTTTTTACAGTAGAAATATGACTACAATCTAGGATTCAGGGAAAATTATATTGAAATGTATTTATTTTATCACGTCCTAACTTGATAACCATATACAGCATGCATAGAATGTATATTATACGGAGATTAATGTATCTCATTCAAAATTTAGTTTACTACATACGTGAATGTCTATATTAGGAGCTCATTCCTAACATTAAGGTGTGAACTGCCACAACTAAAGCAACACAAATAATAAGTTAAAAAAGGTGAAAACATATGATTGTTTATTCTGTAGCAATTATAAGATCCTAAGACCCATCTTTTGCCCTTGACTTCTGAGTCGGGTATCATTTCAAGGATTAATCTCCTTAGCCTTGAGCAAACATAAAATTAGAGGATGATATATGCATTCTATGTTGAATAACCAACTTATATGCTTTAGTAAAACTTTGTGCTCTGGATTATGATGGGCTGCTATGAAAATGTGATACTCTATTTTGACACCTTTTACNACTTGTTGAGTTTTTCTGAGTCGTCGTTTGAGCTTCTTTTTGAATTTTCATCTTACTCATTTCCTTACAGGACCACTTGCTTATTATAAAGGTCTTGTTAATCAGGGAAAGTTACAACATGATCCTTACCAGGAAAAGGTTGCTTTCGAACTGGAAAATCTGCTAGGAAGATTGGAAAGATATGAGAAAGATATGGAAGAATACCACGTGGGACTTATATCTAAGACAATTCTTTGTGTTCCCTAGTTCGAAAATTGTCTAGTCCATGCTTTTCTTATACTTGTGTGTCTATTCTCATTTCCGCAGGCAAATCTTACCAAATGGGAAGAGAACAGGGCAATTGAGCGGCGGAGACTTTTGATGGAAGAAGCTGAAGCAAAACAGAGAGGTGTTTTCACAGCTGTGAACAAGCATAGATCTTTGTTTCACAGATGGATGACTCGGTGAGGCAAACAATTCGCATACTTTCATGGATATTCTGATGCGATAATTCTCTTGTGATTGCTACTTTCCTCTATTATATTTTATAGCATGAGTTACTTTTGTAGTGAGAAATTTAGAGATTTTGATTGATGCAAGAAAATATTCATTTTAGAGAACTATTGTGTTGTCAGGAGTTACTTTACGTTATAGTTCACAACTTAAATTTCTTTTTTTATGTACATATACAGGAAAGGAAAAAGAATGTCATATAGTTTATAATGATCTGGTTCCTATGATGCGAGATATTTTCCACTTTTGCCAAACGGCACCTCAAAAATTAAGGATACCTATGCCATTATTTATGTCACATGCTCCTCTTGCATGCTTCCAACATAGGATCCCAGGGTATTATAATCTCTCCCTCTCAAGTCCTGGTATCTTTGCTAGGCAACTCTAGCACATGTGAGTCAACAGGGACAAGTTTGCCACTAAAGCACTTAAGATAGTGACAAGTATGGTTTGGCAATGGAAGAGCCAGAACAACATTGGATACAATTTCCTTCCGATTTGTTCTATGATGTATGTCTTTCCCCCAAGCAATACACATTGTTGAACAAGTTTATCTAGCTTATGCAATATGATTACCATAATCTAGGGTTGGTGTTCACTAAACTTTTAGCAAACTTCATGTTAGTCACTAACTTTGTTTCATTTTTAGTTGGTCACTGAACATAGACTTTGTTACAATTTGTTCACTCTTTCTATGTCAATTAGTTTGACAAATGAAAAAGTCGACATGGTAGTCTAGTTATTTGCCAACTAGGCTGCCACTAGACAACAGCCTCATCAACTTTTTTGTTAGCCAAACTAACATACATAAATGGATTGACCAAATTTTATCAAACATATAAGCTGAATGACCCAATTGTAACAAAGTTTAAGTTGAGTAACCAAACTCGAAACAGAATGAAGTTTAGCAACCAAAATGAAATTTCGCTAAAATTCATTAATTATATATGTTATCTTATCCTCTATCCCAATGAACTGCAAGATTCCCTTTTGTGCATCTATTGATTGTTAAAATGGCAATCCTTTATTCAAGTTGTTCCTGATATATAAATATTAAAGCATTTCTAGTAACTACTTTTTAAAAACGGTCATTTTGATTTTTAGTATGAGAGAATCAGTAAAATTACACTTCCACAAAACAAATCAGTGGACTCTTTTATCTATGCTTTTCATACACAACATTTATGACTAGTCAATGCAATTCATGATAGTTAACTAGTTTGAAACTAAGTTGTTGCTTTCTTTACCTGCCACTCTTCATCCTTCATCTAGTAATAAATTTTTTTTTTCTCAGGAAGCAACCTGAAAATGTGGAACCAGGTGTTGGCAAATGGGTTTCATATCTCAATCGAGAGAAGAAGTTAGACGCGCTGGTTGGCAAGCGTCCTACTGGACCTCCAGCCCCAAAAGGACTATATTTATATGGGAACGTTGGAAGTGGTTAGCTTCTATTTGTACTTATCCTATTTGATGGAAATAACTGTGCAATATCATTTTTTGTTAATTTGAATCATGACACATTAACATTCCTTTTCTTTCACTCATATCTGAAACTGGCATTGTTTGTGCTGGAGTGGCTTCTTGCTTTTGCTTCTAGATTCTTTCAAGTTAATTTTCACACGTCACTCGTGCAATAAAACTAAAGACATTTGTGAATTTTTTAGGGAAGACAATGCTTATGGATATATTCTATAGTGCCACTGAAGGAATTGTTAAACACCGAAGTAGGTTTCACTTTCACGAGGTAAGTGCTTGCTACTGAGTTTTGTAATGCCTTGATATTATTTTATCGTATGAATCTCTCTAGATGGTGCATATTTTTTTCAAAGTTCAAACTGTATGAATAGAAATTTGCAGATTGTTAGTTCTGTAATTAAAGTTGAGTGGCATCAAAATTTTGTTTCCTTCCTGCTGGGATATGCTATGTCTTTCCTTTAGAAAATCGAGTTTCTCTGCTGGAAAATTCTTTACTTCTATAACATTTTCAAAGCCAGCACTCGATTTGGAATCAATAGCACCTGCAGGATAATGCTCATGCAAAGATAAAACATTGACCTCTGTGCAATCTTCTTATGCCTGCATTCCCCAAAATATGTTTGTCATCGTACATGATGGTTTACACAAAGATATGCATTGCTTTCTGGGGGATTTGAAAGGAATTTTTGGTCCCTGGATCTGGTTGTTAAGGTAGACAGGAATTATTTACACTACATAGTCTGCTAATTTGGGGTAACACGTAAAAAATTCTCCCTAATGACTTGCAAGAACTGATGATGATATTGGGAGAAAAATAAGCTTGACATGTCGAGTATGTGATTTGAATCCATAGTGGTTGTTAAACTGATCACAGCAAACTAATAAACATGCGGTACACACATACAATAAACTATGTCTAAAAGCAAAGTGAAGAGACACAAGATTCATACCATATTCAAACCAGAAATATATAATCTAGTTTAGAATAGTTCAACTTAATTCAAAATGTCTACTATGTACCTTTTTAACAGTATAATATTTAATGTGGCAGGCTATGCTTCAAGTGCATGACCTGATGCACAAGGTATGGAAGAGTCAAGTGGAGGAGAAGTCTCTTCGGTCAAGTATTTCCAATTGGGTTATGAATCTCCCCTTTGATACAAAAATCAAAGAATGGTTAGCTGCAGAAGAAAAATATCAGCAAGAAATGCAGTTGAACAACATTCTTCCAGTTGTAGCAGATAAGTTTCTCGTAGATGAACAGGGACATCAAAAAGGAGCTAGAGTTTTGTGCTTTGATGAAATACAGGTCAGACAGTTGATGTTTTGTGAGCCTTTTGTTTTAGTTACTGACAGAGTTGTAGCCAATTTCAAGTTCTTAGTGATATAAGTGCAACTTGAAAAGTGAAATTTGTATAACATACTTAAACGAAAAAATAAATTAATGAACGAACAGCTTTGATATGCGGTTATGCACACACACGCACACACACATATATATGTATATATGTATGTATATATATTACAC
This sequence comes from Fraxinus anomala, assembly GCA_903798345.1. Taxonomy (NCBI): domain Eukaryota; kingdom Viridiplantae; phylum Streptophyta; class Magnoliopsida; order Lamiales; family Oleaceae; genus Fraxinus; species Fraxinus anomala. The sequence continues at coordinate 5,316 of CAIGRN010013739.1, forward strand.
CTCTAGTCCTTGAAGTTTGAATTTAGTAACAAGCTAGTTTACATCAGAAACAATCTTTAGTTTCCAAATATGGAAACAAAAATCTTGGAAATAATAGTTCAATTGATATTCACTCTTTCCATCTGAAAATTGACACTACATTGGACCAAGGCATGTAACTGCTATTAAGTTGATAAGCTAACTGATGTTGAAGAAATAATCTTATGCTCTTATATTTGATTCTCTGATTATCAAATTGAACTCGCTTGAGTGCAAGGGTATAATGTGCAATTCACTTGTCTATTTGCCCACATCTTCCTATAAATTGTAGTCATAAATTGACGTCAGTTCCCATCTCATTTCATGTTCTTATGGTTCACCAGATCTCAGATACTGCTTCCGAACTTAATTTTTGACACACAATCTTGGCTTTCTATTACAGACAGTTGATGTATTTGCTATTGTGGCGTTATCTGGAATTGTGAGCAGATTGCTGAGCACAGGAACCATTCTAGTTGCTACTAGTAATCGTGCACCGAGGGATTTGAATCAGGTGCACCTCAAGTTAACTCATCCTGGCAAGCAACTCACTTTCCTAAAAATTTCATATATTTTTTACCTTTTAATCAGTTTAATATCTTGTTATGCTCTTGAGGCTTCCATTCTCATATCTGAGCTGGTTGAGACTTTCTGACATAGATTTTGAGGGTCTGCAAATAAGAAATGCTCAAGTCTAAAATCCAACTTCTGTTTTCTTCAGGATGGCATGCAAAAAGAGATCTTTCTAAAGTTTGTAGATAGCCTAGAGCAGCACTGTGAAAATGTTCTAATTGGAAATGAAATTGATTATCGCCGTTACATAGCACAAAGATCAATAGATCAGGCAAGTATTTATCGATTTCATTAGCAGCTTGTTTTAAGGCTTAACAAACTTTGATTGTTCTGTGTAGATAGATGTATGCATTTGATCTTTTTTAACAATTTCACATTTGCATCCATTTTCCCTCTTATTTATTATAATAGTTTAAATAAATCCTGCTGCAAAAGGTGAAAGCACACTCCCTATTTACCGAAAAAGAAGCAGCTACCCTTTAAGTATATCCAAGTCAAGCAAGAGAGCGACAAGGGAATAGCATGATGCTAACTTATAGAAAAAGGCTATACTATAGTGAACATGGAATAATTAAATGACAACGACCAATATCTGGGTACCCAATAAGGAATCTCTTGTAACTATCATTTTCTTCTTCCTGTTGTTTCTTCTTTGTTTTCTTTTTACTCTACCATTTGTGCTAGTTTTTTTCGAATCATATACATTTGTCACATTGTCAGACCACTTATATTGATCTGTCTGGTCTCTAGATTCTTTATACTGGATCCTTTATCTTGTTACTTTTTATGGTCAACAAATATCTAAATATTTTGTTTACATTTATGGCAATCGTTTAACTCGTGAACTTCCCTCATTTCGTGCAGACAGTCTTCTCAATATGCAAAATGAAGCTAAATACACTGTGTTCCATGCTATCTCATTGGTTTATTTGGCAAATCCTTGTCATTGGTTCATTTAACTAAAGCTTCTTACTGGATTGCTCGTTTTCTTTTTTGCCTTTCACACTCGTGTCTCTGTTTTAGAAGTTAAATGAAAGCTGTAAGCCTTTCTCTTCATATGGGATGTCTTTGTGTATCTTCAGGTTCACTACTTCTGGCCTCTTGACAGAGACAAAATAAAGGAATTTGAGAACATGTGGGACATGACCATAACGAAAACTGGAGGGCAGGTCTCTTCTCAGACTCTTCCAGTGATGTTTGGGAGGTACGTATAACTTAGAACATGATATTTCTATAGCTGATTTGTATCGTAATGTCTCCACTTTTTTATCAGAACATTGGAGGTTCCTGAAAGCTGCAATGGGGTGGCGCGGTTCACATTCGAGTACCTATGTGGCCGGCCGGTATTGTGTTTTCTTTGGATGAGATGGTTAAAGTATCTCAATTGTTGATGTTTTTTACATATACACCTTAAGGGCTAGAGTTTCTTTGTTGCTCATAATACTGTTTGAAATTTTCTTACTTGAATCCTATTTAGGTATCATGTGTGGATTTTTTAGTAAAAAAAAATTGTTGTAAAAAGATTTTTTTTTTCTGTGTGGGGTTGGGGGGGGGGGGGGGGGGGAAAGCCCTCAGTTGTTTCCAGGGAGTGGAGGGGAACACCGTTTTGCTGCGGTGGCTATCTATCTCATCTATCCATCTTTGGCTCCATAATACTGATTTGAAAAGTGAAAAAAGATGTCAATGAAAGTGAACATAGCAAATCTGTACCAATAACATATTCTTGCAATCCCACCTTCAATATATGCAGGTCGGAGCAGCTGATTATATTGCAGTAGCTAAAAGCTGTCACACAGTCTTCATATCAAATATCCCTGTTATGAGCATGCGTATCCGTGACAAGGTATCGTTATTGCTTACTTATTAGTTATCTCAATAAATTTTCAGAACACAATCAAGATTAAGAATGCTTCTAAACTTATCTCAGTAGTTGAAGCAGTAGAGCCTAGCTAAAGAAGCTTCCAGAGGTTTCTATGATTAAAGGATTTTGGTGTGATTTACATTTGAAACTTGGAACCTATTTATTTTTGTGATTTTCCTGTTCATGATATTTTCCCTTATGATCATCCATGTTCATGTTTATTAAGCTACTGCATTGTTGTTCTTGTCCTTTATTTTTACTTTCAGCCCCATAGCTTTCTTTGTTTCACGTTTAGCACCGTATCTCCATAATTTTTACTTTTGATTACATTTCTTATTATTCCTTTGGCTTAACTTTATTTTGTATTCACTAACATCAAACACAAATTATTCTAAAGTCCAAATTTCTGTTACATTCTAGTTCAATCCCCATTCCCCAAAGCCAAACTTCTCATGTAATCTTTCATATCCTGAGTTATGCAAATATCCTCCAACAAAAGTCTTCTCTTGCCTAGGATTTCCTAAATTAATGTATCGATGGCTTCCGAAATAGCTAATCATATTTGGAGCATATGTGCTAATAGAAATAACCATTTGAAGTAAAGAGAGGCCTCAAATATTTTCAGGACTTCAGAAGTTATCATTGAATGTATTTTGACATGCGATTTGAATGATATTGTCTTATCTTGCAAGATATTAAGCAGGGTTGGTTTGATTTAGAACTTTGCCACCAAAGCTTCTTTTATTCTGCTACAATTGATCTAACCTTTCTATCATTCTTTCCAGCCATTTTCTAGTTTTCTTCCCTACATATTTTCTTGTCATCGTTGATAGTGTATTTCCGTCTCAGGCTCGGAGGTTTATCACCCTTGTCGACGAACTGTACAATCATCATTGCTGCCTATTCTGTTCTGCATCGTCTTCCATTGATGATCTATTTCAAGGAACTGAAGAGGGAACACTGTTTGATTTAGAGAGGCAAGTGTCTAATTTAGCTTTTTCTTATGATGATGTCTGCATAAGCTGGACAATGGCTGTCACTGTAGACCCCTTAGCCTATGCACTATTTAATTTGCATCTTTTTTTGTGCTTTTCTTACATTTTCTATTTAACTTAGATACTTAAAACAATCATCATGGATAAAATTCTTTTAGTGCAGAATGTTTCTTGAAATCTTTTGCTTGCCACTTTCTCTTTATAATACTTAAAAGAGATAATAAATACTACAACACTCTTTGCTGCAATGACTATGGTTGTGATAAGTTAAAAGTGAATCTTATAACAAGCAAGACCTTACGTGATGGACCATAAAATTAGAAAATGGGGCTTAATTTTATTGTTTTATAAACTTCTTGGATCCTTTAAAAGACAGGAAGTTGATAGATACTTAATTCAACTGCAGCTGCTGCCATAGAGCCACTCCAGCTAGCTAAGTTAGCATATGAGAAGCAAATAATATGAATAAAAATATGACTAGTTTTTAATTTCCATATATAGAATTTAGTTTAATCTCAAATGAATAAATGATATACTGTGAGATATCTGTTTAGTTTTTTGTAGTTACCTCATAGAGCTATGGACATTGTTGTTCGGACTGGAAAAATTATGGCAATAGTGAACATTATTACATTTCATGGATGAATTGTTTCGTCTTTTACAGCTTTCAATTTGAAACGGAAACGGAAGGTGGGAAGCTCCGGCGAGATGTTTTAGCAGAAGGCAGCGTGAGTTCAGGAGGTACACAAACAGGAATCATTTCCCTGCTATCTGGTCAAGAGGAGATGTTTGCATTTCAACGAGCTGTGAGTTCCTATTTAACTCCAGCATAATCTCTCTCTCTCTCTCTCTCTCTCTCTCTCTCTCTCTCTCATTCACACACACACACACACACACACACTAGCGAGAGTTCTCAAACATTTGTGACACTAATGGACGCTCTCAAAAATTCCTGTATCAAATAGCATGAGAGCCAAGAAAGAATCTCAGTAGTTGGAAACTTACTCGGACCATGACAAATTAAATCATGGTTTATAAAAAAAAAAATTGGTAAAATATGTAAGAATAACTTGTAGAAATATAGTCCCTAGTGTCATCATATGGTAATCTTTTGAGTATTTCTTTTACAAAGTAGTATGCTAGTGTCAAAGCTGATTAGGCTACCCTAAGGAAAGCACTAACACCTATTAGGTTTGCTAATAAGTACTTATTAGGGTCTATTTTAAGTGGATGTTAATAAATGTATTTTTATTTAAGAATGTCTAAGAGGAAATAAGTATAATATATAATAGTACCAGTCCTCGAAGTTTAATATTAGAGATGATGTAGACTAGTTACTGGTAAAACTGTATATACATAGCTTGAGGCTCGAGACTTGAATATAATTTCAAGAATCAAATTATGCTCAACTTGCAATTTCTAGCAAAGAGAAATATATGCTCATCTTCCTTTCATGAACGATGAACTTTTTGCCAAAACTATATTCTTCTTCGCGGTAAGGTCAACAGGTGGACAGGTCGCAGGGGTCGGTTGCCTCAAGGCAAATTTTTTTGGTGTAATTTGGGTTCAGGTATATTAAGCATTCAGCATTCTATGAGTACATAAAGGATTAGTAAAGCGCTATTTTCTTGTGAGGTAGAAATAGAGAGGCTTAGTTTACCGTTTTCATCCTCCTTTCTTATTTGTAATGGAAACCTTCACACTTCAGACATTTCCTACAAGTTTGCTCACATTAGTACGTAGTTTGTGTGGGCACCCTGTCTTGGTTGTTTACCTGTGATAGATTCTCTTTTACTGTCTGTGAATTCCCGACTTTATACAACTGGATGTACATGTAATTCAGAGATTTTGTTTAATAGATAAATATTCATGCAGGTTTCCCGCTTGATTGAAATGCAAACTCCTTTGTACCTTGAAGGCGTTCGTAATCTACATCCTTATTTCAAAAGTCGACAACAAAGTTACGAGGTTTTGAGTGCAAACGCCCTTCAATAATAGAATCTTGGTGCAGCCTAGTTTTTGGATCTCATAGCTCCCTTCTTATGCATACAGTTTCTTCGTTATGACCCTTCCGATTTATTACACTAAACATTCTGTTGTTTATGACAAACCAGAGCATTGATTTATTTCCATTTACAAATGTTCAAGTTGTACTTTCCCAGCTTCTGTTTATAAAATTTTTGTTCGAGTGGTTGTACTCTTTTTAGCCAGACACTGTAGCTTCATTAAGACAATGAACGCATTTCCACTGGTAGTGTTCTTCCATATTGCAAAGCTGGTCGACGCCATCTGTAATGGTGGAAAATAGAGGGCCAACCAAAATAAAGCTGCTTTTTTTTTTTTCAGTGAAGAAATTGGCTCTCTATTAGAGGAACCAGAAAGGAGAATTTTCATGATTTCTTGCTAAGGTCTGCACAATTTTCATTCGCACTATGATGATTGATGGACATGGCTGTGTCGGGCGAAATTCTACTGCCCTAATGTCAATGGTGATCTCTTTGCATAACCTATTTTTGCTGGACGTGTATGTTTTTTTTTTTTTTTTTTTTTATCGGGTAAATGTGAAATATATTGATCAAAATCATGTACAACTATTCCGGACATACCCGAGTGAATCAAAAATAATGCAACAATGGAAACCAAAAGGTTACAACTATAATGGGCATACCCATGTGGACAAATAAACTGTGGTCAACACTAACAATGCATAACAATGCACTTGTGCGATAGAGAAAGAAAATCAACCCATAGCTAATGTCTCATCACTTTGTGACGCTACACAATCTTAATTTGTTAGCTAATGTCTCATCACTTTGTGACGCTACACAATCTTAATTTGTCAAAGTGTGGTGTACGTTGAGACTTGAATAGTTGAATTCAATTTTTATTTTATTTTGTCTAGCTTTATATACTACATTGAGTACATCATCTAAGAGAGTAAATTGTTGGAGACATAAGATATTTATTTATTTAAACTGTCTCTAACAGATATGCTAGAACATTGGAAGAGTTGAAGAATTTCAAAGCCGCTGGCGACCCTTTCACTGAAGAGTTCTTCCAAAATTTCCAGTCTGTCTATAAGCAACAAATATTAATGCTCGAGAAATTGCAACTTCGAAAGGTCAAGCTCGACAAGAAACTAAAATACATACACACTTGGAGAAAGGTCTCAAGTATTATCTTTGCTGCCACATTTGCGGCTGTGCTAATTTGCTCGGTAGTGGCTGCTGCCATGGCTGCACCACCCGTGGCAGCTGCTCTTGCCGCAGCAACTTCCATTCCATTGGGATCAATGGGAAAGTGGATTAATTCCCTTCTAAAGAACTACGAAATTGTTATTAAAGGACAAAAGGAGATAATTAACTGTATGAGCATTGGCACATATGTCACTATTAAGGACTTGGATAGTATTCGAGTACTCGTTGATAAATTGGAGACTGAGATCGGATCACTCTTAAAAAATGCTGATTCGGTTATCAACGAAGAGGCCGTGAAACCAGGCATTGAAGAAATCCAGAAGAAACTTGACGGATTCAGGAAAAATATCGAGGATTTAGGGGTGCAAGTTGATGTTTGCAGCCGTGACATTCGTCAGGCTAGGACTGTTATACTGCAACGGATTATCAGACATCCCAACCATTGAGGATAGAAGGTTTCTTCGATGTTTTTTTATAGTATCTATAGCAAGCGTGACAAATAAAAACATCTTAGTCTAAACCTCGATCAACAAGCGCACTAGAATTAATATCCATGTAGTATGATGTTGAATATTTGGATTGTCAATTTTATTCTTTTGTTTGTTTACAGATCATACTATTGTTATTCAATTAAATTCTAAATTATTTAATTACGAATGCTATCTCCATGTTTTCCTTTATTTTTCTTGCCATAATTTAGCAGCATTTTGTATTAGGCAGTGAAAAAATCCATAAAAAAATTTAAGGATATTTCATGAAAAATGTCGAGGATTTAGGGGTGCAAGTTGATGTCTACAACCATGACATTCGCCGGGCTAGGACTCTTATTTTGTAACGGATTATCAAACATCCCAACCATGGAGGATAAGAAGGTTTCTTCAATGTTTTTTATAGTATTTATAGAAAGTGTGACAAAGAAAAACATCTTCTAAACCTCAATCAACAGGCGCACTAGAATTAATATCCATGTATAGTATGATGTTGAATATTTGGATTGTCAATTTTATTTTTTTGTTTGTTTACAGTTCATACTATTGCTATTCAATTAATTTCTACATTATTTAATTAAAAATGCTATCTCCATGGTTTCCTTTATATTCTTGCCATAATTTACCAGCATTTTGTATTAGGCATTGAAGAAATCCATAAGAAACTTGAAGGATTCATGAAAAGTATCGAGGATTTAAGGTGCAAGTTGATGTCAGCAACCTTGACATTCGTCGGACTATGACTCTTATTTTGTAACGGATTATCAAACACCCCAACCATTGAAGATAAAAGGTTTCTTCAACCTTTTTATAACATCTACAGCAAGCGTGACGAATGAAAACATTTTAGTCTAAACCTTGATCAACAAGCGCACTAGAATTAATATCCGTGTATGATGTTGAATATTTGGATTGTCAATTTTATTCTTTTGTTTGTTTACAAATCATACTGTAGCTATTCAATTAATTTCTAAAGTATTTAATTGGTTCCTTTATTTTCTTGCCATAATTTAGCATCAGTTTGTTTTAGTATCTTTCGATTTTGCAACAAGTTAACAATTAAAAATCGATTACTTGAAGAGACTTCACACCTGGCCCCTGTTTGATATCATTATAAAGAGAAATTGTGGGAAATGATGTTTTGAATAGTGACTTTTTTGGAGAATATATGGTTAAAAGTAAGGGGAAAATTTTTATTTACGTGTAAAATATTTTATTATGTAAATGTGTGGTCAAAAATAAATATGAAAAATAAAGAGTTGAGAAAAAAAAAAAAAAAGAGCCAAACAAGAGTTGGGTTTCCTTCAAAACATTGATACGAGTGTTTATTTCACAACTGCTTAAACTTGCACGGATACGGCACGACACAAATACATTGATACATGATTTTACTAAAACGTAGGACATGGACACGTAAGGGACACTTCGATTTAAATTAATATATTTATTTTTACATTTTTTAATATAGTACATGGCACGTGTATTACTAAGTCATTGTTTGGCCCCCCATTTTGAAGAATTTATAAATTTTGGAATAATGATTGATGGGAGAATGTGTGGTTAAAAAATAATGAAAAATTTTAAATTCGTGTGCAATATTATTTTATTTGAAAAATGTGTGGTTAAAATTAAAAAAGATAAAGGGTAATTAGCACGTAATATCCCCCACCTTTCATTATTATTATGGAAAACGTCATTACCTTTCATTTTTTGGCATTTTCACCCTTATTTTCACATTTCATTGCGCAAAAGGTCATTTTTATCTATTTTCTCAATTAAAATTTGTGAAATGACGAATATACCATTTTCTTTAAATAAAATAAAAAGGAAAGGAAAAAACTAATTGTAACCATAGTCCCAAATTTTTTTAAAAAGTGCAAATGAATCACAAATAAATTATTAAAAAAAGTAATTAGCACATAATGTCCATACATTTCACTATTTTAGCGAAAAATGTCCATATCTTTCACTTTTTAGCATTTTCTCCGTAATTACATTTTTGATTGTGAAAACCATCATTTCTATTCATTTTCATCTAATTTCTCAATAGAGAACTGTGAAATGATGAATATACCATATTATTTAAAAAGAAGAAATTAAAGAAAATTAATTATTTAAATTTCTAATTTTTTTAATAATTTATTTGGGATTCGTTTGCACTTTTTAAAAAAAAAAAACTAGTGTGGTTAACGTGCGTTGCATGTTAGTTAATTATTTAATGTTGCAAATAAATATAAGTAAATTTTAAAGAAATTCATTCGTAAACATGAAAGA
>CAIGRN010013742.1:0-13907 GCA_903798345.1 Fraxinus anomala
TTGAAATCAACAATTAATTTTAACCACATATTTTATGGGACTCGCAATTTTTAACAACACATTTGATCAACTTATATTAAAATATGCTAAAATTTTGATTTTAATCATTATCAAACGGGGTAGAATCTTCTTCTTTTTATGATATATATATATATAGGAATTTTTGGCACTCGATATTAAGGATCTATTTGACTTGATTTTTGAAAAGCCTAAAGAAATTTTTGGAAGTTATATTTTGGCCCATTTTATTAATTTTATAAAAGTACTTATTTTAGTTATAAAAGATTTTAGGGAAAACTGATACCATGTGATTTTCTCAAAAAAAAATCGAAGGAGAAAATTCTTTTCGACGTTAGCTATCGAACACTAATTAAAATAACATTTTTTTAAAAGTGTTCTATAAAAAGTAGAAGTAAAAATAAAAGTTACGTCAAAACTAATTCTAAATCGATTAGGCGGTCTCGTGACTTATTGGCAAAGCCCATCATAGTGGAACAAGAAGGATCAGCTTTTGTGAAGATATCTTCAATGTAGTTCCACTGGGCCAAGATCTGGTGGGTAATGTACCTTATTACCAAGCCCATAATAGTATAAATCAAAATCAACAATTAATTTTAACCACATATTTCGTGAGACTCGTAATTTTTAACAGCACATTTTATTAACTTATATCAAAATCTACTAAAAAAAATGATTTTAATCATCACCAAACAGGGTAAAATCTTCTTCTTTTTATGATATATATATTGGAATTTTTGGCACTCGATATTAATGATCTATTTGACTTGATTTTCGAAAAGTCCAAAGGAATTTTTTAAAGTTATTTATTGGCCCATTTTATTAATTTTATAAAAGTGCTTATTTTAGTTATAAGAGATTTCAGAGAAAACTGATACCATGTGATTTTCTCAAAAAAAAATCGAAAGAGAAAATTCTTTTCGATGTTAGCTATCGAACGCTAATTAAAATAACTTTTTTTTAAAAGTGTTCTATAAAAAGTAGAAGTAAAAATAAAAGTTACTTCAAAACTAATTCTAAATCGATTAGGCAGTCTTGTGACTTATTGGCAAAGCCCATCATAGTGGAACAAGAAGGATCAGCTTCTGTGAAGATATCTTCAATGTAGTTCCACTGGGCCAAGATCTGGTGGGCAATGTACCTTATTACCAAGCCCATATTATTATTAAGCAGGCCCTCATGAACCGAGATGAATAATACTGAAACTTTAGAGAACGTTTTGAAATATTCAAAAGTACTGGGTCAATTGTGCAACAGTATAAATGTCAAGAACCAATTTGCACCAACTAGAAGGTTCAGGGAACTAAATACCAGAATCAGAAACTGGAGGGGTAGGTTTGAAATCTCAGAAAATACAGGGGCGAATGTGTTGATTTCTTAGAGTTCATGGATCAATTTTGAAATCTTGGGGACCAACTTGCACAATATAGAATCTTTAGGTGCAAATATGCACATCTCTAAAAATTCAGGAGTTGCATTAAACCAATCTGACACTTAGGGAACAAAATTACAAACTTACGAAAGCCTGGGAATGATTTGACTGATTCTTGAAAAGATAAGGACCAAAATGCACATTCTAAAAAACTTTGGTGATTGATATGTCATTAACGAAAAATCCAGTGGCTGTCTTGCACTATTCAACAATTGAAGGGGCCAAAATGCAATATTTTGATAATTTAGGGACTGCTTCACAAAAATGGGTAAAGGTTTGTTTGACGATAGGAATTAAGATTCTATTAAACAATACTGTCTTACCACTTAAGAGAGATATTGAGTCAACGTTGGACCCAATTTTCAAAAAGTAGTAAAGGATCTTGTTACCAACGTTTTATGAGATCCAAAAAAAGCGATAGCTATGACATGTTAAAATTTGAGATTCTATCTTAAAATATCAATCTTATTAATAAGAGTAATCTAAATTCTTTATAAATTGATCTATGTTTTCATTTTTATTCGATGTGGAATTATATCCCTTAACATTCCCTCATAAGATGTTGGCTCGTTTGAGCAGATCAATTTTGAAATTCGTGTGCTCTTTTTTTTGAGTCTTAATCGGATCGAATTGCTCGTGTAGCTTAATGGACTCTTATATCATGTTAAAATTTGGAGTTTCATCTTAAAATGTCAACCTTATTAAGATGAGTAATCCAAAACCTTTATAAATTGGTCTATATTTTTATTTTTATTCGATGTGAGATTATATCCCTTAACATGACAAATACATCATCTTCAGTTAATTAAGATATCGTGATCAATGACAAAGACAAGGTCTAAGAAAAGATACACGACAACATGGATTGCATACACTTCGGTGATGATGTGTTCAATAGGAACCTAGCTGGTCACTTTGCATAAGCAAAAAGGCTTTATGGAAGACAATCAATAGTTAAGAGTTCTAAACAAATGCAACTCTTTTCTATGGGAATTGATTATGAAGATATAGTTCCAATGGGTAGGGTAGGGAAAGTGATTCATTCAAACAATGATATCATATCTCGTGACAAACTTGCTAGATACCTCGTGATAGACATTATTAGAATTTGAATGTGACGATAATGGGTGAGTTTTATTTATCTATTTTTATGTCGGGTTTGGCCTTTCTCATTTTCAACAATATGTACAATTGATCGTTGTTAGCTTAACTACTAACCTTGAAAAATATACCTCCGACGTGACCAATAGATCTCGAGTCAATTTGTGTCCACGTAAGCTCATTTCTACACACTTGGACAAATAGTTAATTATCCATGGCTTTCTCTGGTGGTGGAGGAAACAGCCATGAGCACTTCGACGATCTAGTCAATCGATGTGAAGAAATATAGTGGGCGTAGGACAAGCTTTAAGGTGCAAGCCACAGAAGTGTATGAACACCGTGGTATATGTGAATATTGAGAGAAAGATAGCAACATTACAGTGGATCTGAAAGATGCTCCTTTATTGGTTAGGAGACTTCCGCTTCAGCCATATGGGATTCGATCTTTCATATGACACTTTTGTTGAGGCAACATGTCACTTCTCCTGTATTGTTAAGAGGCTTTCACTTCGGTAACATGAGCTTTGGCCACTAACATAGCACTTCAACTAAAGCAGTGGATCGCCTCTCTAGTTGTTTTGCAGCAGGTGGCATCTTACTTCGCCCATGAATCTTCTAAAGCACACGTAGCGCTCCAGTTGGGCCAAGCGTGCCGCTTTGTCAACTTACCTTTGATGACGTGGAGTGTGGGCCTTTGTCGAGATTCTAGTTGACTGTCATGTGGGCTCCTTCTTGAGACTCGAGCCTCAGTAGTGATGCGTAATAATATTCTCTCGAAGTCATGTATGATTATTCATATAATGCATGGACTTTAAAAATAGGTTGTGGTTCATATTTTAAGAAGTAAAGTTGTTACACTTATGACATAACACACGAACTATTATTCGTGATATCCATGCTTTTTAAATCCATTTCGATCATTGATCCAGTCAAAGGCATTAGGTAATTGGCTTATTGATTAAACCACTTAATCATTTATCCTTCATAAATGTCCATAACCTTTCATATCATTCATAAATTCATCTCCAACATTTGGAAAATTAGCTCATTCATCCCAATGGATGGTTTTCGTCAATTTTTCCGTTAGCCAACCCATTTTACTAGCGTATTCAAAAATTAAAAAGCAAAATTTGTTATTCCATTGTTTTTAACTCGAGTATTAAAAGATAATAATAGAAATTGGCTGCATCCGCACTACCGGATTGCTTATCAAGCTAGTACGCCCGCACTAGCATACTCCATGGCAGTGCAATGTGCTACTTGTCCAGCGCAGGTACCCTATGTTTAGCATGCTGCCTCGAAACGCTAGCCAACACACCCGCGTTGTCAAGTGACACCAATAATGTCTTTTCATCCCTAAATGATCTTTGGCTATTAGAATTTGATATTTTCCCACTTTCTTTGATGTATTTCAATCCTAAAAGGCATCTTTCCGTGATTGTAACTTATTTGATATTGTACGACACAAATCTATTTATAGATTCAAGGCTTTTTATATTTAATATGTGATAAATGGATAGAACTCTAATTTATTCTCTCTACCTTCTTTTACACTTTCATGCATTATTTCTTACTTTATTTTGTATCTTAAACTCAAACGTCGTATTCCATTATACTGCAGAAACAGAATAAATAAACTTCTCGTATAAGTTTATCAAATTCTTTATTGCTCGGGTTGTTTTTATTTAGTACACCAACGCCAACAATACTTAAAGTGGTTCCATGCATCTTACAGGGCATACGCTCTCCGTCCCATTTGTACGTTGATTTTTTTTATTCTAATTATATAGTTTTATTTTTTTGTTGAGAATATTTTGTTTTGCTCGTTTACTAATATATCCTTATTTAATTTGTTTAGTTATTTCAAATTTACTACTAGTTGTTGATAATTAAATAAAAGATCAATTAGAAAAGTTTTTGACAAAAATTACTTTTTCAATAACATTAAATAAGATTTCTTAATCCGCGTGAAAAATAAAATCAGTTTATATAAATGGAAAGGAATGAGTATTTGACATCCCTCGTGCATTGATTATTGAGGAAAGATAAATATAATCTGTAATAGTAACATACATTGAAATTTCGTATTTTCAATATCACGGAAGAAATCCCACCAAATAAAAGATGGACAAGTCCGCTACCCGAAAATGGCTCCATATCTCGTTGACCTAACGATGCACAATCGAAAACTTTGCAATTCCGACACACTATTTAACTAACAATAAATTTGACATATTTTGCTCTTATAAGAAAATATCAAATTCTACCTCTATTTTATCATAATAAAACATTGATTTCTCCCCTCTTAATTTGGCAAGTAATTGGCAACTTTCCTAATATCCTGACCTTATAAGAAGAATGATGCTACGTAGATAGGATAGACGAGTTCTTGGATATGTATAGTGTAAGTATCGATGCAGCCTTTAACTCGTTATTTTAGGAGAGCCAGCCCTTGACTTCTTCAATTGTTCTTAATCTTTTGACTTTTGCAAACCAAATCTAATATAAAAAGTTACTGTTCTTTTTTATCCTGTTCGAGTGCTATTTGTGTAATTTTCACACGATTGTATTGAAAATAGAGAAGGCGGATTATATTGGAAGCAGACATGGCCCACTTTTGTCTATTTCTTTACTTAAACCCCCAAATTTCGGCTTAATTATTGCTAGATCTATAATTATTAATTATGGACAAAACTAATATATTCCTAATATATCCACCTTTCCATTCTCGATAAGAGTAATGTTATTTAATTCCACTAAAATTACAATTACAATTTAGATGGTGTTGATGTGATATTAAATGATCATTTAACCCTCAAGTACAGGCATTTTTTAACAGGATTTGTACACGGTACTGTCGTGGCAGCACCCTATTGGCCTTTTTTTTTCCTTCCAATGCAAACCCGCCAAATGTTTTTCCTGTCAATTTTTTGTTCAAAATGCCTGTACTTATAGCATTGTTCTTACATGATAAGTAACATTAAATAACTCATTTAATTTCACATTTCATTTAGTCAATCATCTAACGTCATTTAAATTGAGATTGTAATTCCAATAAGACTTCATAACATTATTTTAAGAATAAAGATACAAGTATGTGATACATGGCCTTGTACGTCAAGCACAGCTCTTCACATAAATATGCGGTCAAATCTAGCGGTGAAAAGTTTGATTTCTTACTATTTTAATAGAGACATTGCACGAAATAATATTTCGATTCCAAATTTCAACATGAATGAGAACTCAATTCCTCGTCTTTTCACTCCCACGATGACTTTAAGAATGATGCTTGAAAATGAGATATTTTTATTATTATTTATTTATTTATTTTATTTTTATTTAATCTAATTGTGTTAAAGATGTAAATAATTTGACTATGTGGTCTTGAAATTCGAGGAGTCAAGCTGGAATCTCTAAAGAATTTGATATTTATAATTATGACGTCGAAATCTATTTAAATTTATTAAAATCCTTCTATTTAGTGAAATCGTTTCTTAATCCACGAATGATCAGAGACACCTAATATTTTAATGATATTTATTAAAATCTGAATGGGAAATATCTACACTTTAATGAAATCCATAAAATTCGGAGTTAAGACACTTGGATTTATGCAGACTTTAAAATCTGAATTGACTATTGAGCATACATCAATGAGATGTGTTTATGAAGTCTACGTTCAGCTAAGGTTAAAAATTTATTAAATTTTCAAACAAGAATATGTTTATTCAGAGCATGTTTGAAAAAGAAAAATGTTAACGAGTAAAATACTGTGTCTCGGATTATTGATTGAACTGGTGGGTCAATGGTCAAACCGATAGGTTATTGCATAAAATTTTATAAAAAATTAAAGTATTTTCTTTTGAAAAAAATTTCACTAATTATTTAGGTCTATAAAATAAAGTAAAATGTTTAACCAGTGTTTTTATAAAAATACTCTTAGAAAACATATATATGATTCATTAGATACATATAGTCTATTGCACATAAAAAGTATTGAAGTACTCTACAATTCCAATGATGAGGAACTAAACTTAGAGGTCTAAAATTCAATTCCTTTGACTCCCAAAAATTTGAAAGACAATTTTGAAAATTGGTAAATCGATCAGGTTAACTCGGTCAAACACCGAGTCGTGTGTATTCTTATTAAATTAATCTACCCGACCCGAGTATGGACTCGGGTCACCAATTTTTCGACCCGATCGGACCATAGCTTATAAACCACGAACTTATTTATCAAATATGTCCATGAGTAACTTCAAATTTATTTAAAGTTTCAAAATTTCAATTTGTTTTGTTATACTTGTATGTGAAGAAGGTCTAATGAATTCATAAAGTAATGGTTAATTTTTTTTTCGACTTTACAAATAGATAGAATTGAGAAATGAATAAGTGAATAGTATTTGTGAATCCATTTGACTTGTAGTCGAAGACGAAGTTTGACAATTTATGAATAATTTACAAATTTACCCAAACAGTGCATAAAGAATACGTTTTTCATATTGGTGATTCGACAACTCGACCCTCGTCATACTCTTGATGATGTGATGCAAATTATGCAAGTTGTCTATCTTTCTATGGTCGAGAAAGATATATATTTAATGAATTCCATTCATATTCTTTAGCGAATTACAGTTTCAACAAGTTCATGCATGCCTCGACATATCTTTCTCTATCGTTCTCAAGAGTTTTCGTATCACACCAAACATGCCCTCTACTAATTTAAAAACAATAAGAAAATAACGTTGAATAGAAAATGACGGAAAATATAGGAGTAATGATAAATTGGGATTAAAATTATATTTTTAATAGGTTTTAATAAAATTTTATAAATTTTATGATTGGAAAGTTGCGTTTTCTTTAAAATTGATTTCACCGTTTTACAAAGTTAAGCCCATGTTCGAGGTACATTATTTTTTTCATTTTTACTTTTTTACTTATTTTTAAACATACATTATTTAATAAAATAATATTTTTCATCACATAAATAATTTTTTTTAATTATATATTTTTTATTAATTTACTATTTTAAAATACATTCTTTGAAAATGACGGGCTCAAACACAACATAGGAAACAAAAAAATATCAAAGCAAAACAGTCAAAATTCAGTGGGACCCACACGCATATGCCAACTGTACTCATTTCTCTCTTCTTCACACGCCAAAATTCACCCTCTCTTTTATGGCAAAAACACACACTACACGCAGCAGCAACAGTACTTTCCAAGATTCCAACCCTTTCTCCTCCATTTTCGCCGTTTCATCTGCTCTCAAAGAACCCTTTTCCCCCACCCACCCCACTCCCGTCCCTTTTTCTTTCCTTGCTCTAAAAACCCAAATTATCTTTCCTCTTGCATAAAATACTCACCCTGGTCAGAAGAGCAATAATTCTCTGCGTTCTTTTTTCTGCTCTCTCATTTTCTTTTTTTTTTTTTCTTTTCTTGTTTTTCCTTCTCTATATGTTAGCAGTGTTAAAAATCCGCCGTCTGAAATGAAGGAAATCGACATGGGTTCTTTTTCCATGGTGTCAAGATTAATTTTGTTGGCCTTTTTTTCGTTCTTGGTCACTACTGGGAACTCCCAATCTGGCGATGCTGCAGTTATGCAAGACTTGAAGAAGAGCATAAACGCGCCTAGTGCACTCGATTGGACTGACCCGGATCCCTGCAAATGGATGAAAGTGCAGTGCTCTAAAAATGATAACCGGGTCATCCGGATCCAAATTGGGAGTCAGGGTCTTAAAGGGTCTCTTCCACCTAACCTCAATAATCTCACTTCTTTACAGTATTTCGAAGTTCAGTTTAATGAACTCACTGGGTCACTTCCGAGTCTCGCCGGTTTGTCGTCGCTCCAGTCCCTTCTGCTCAACAACAACAATTTCACCTTCATACCGCCGGATTTCTTCAACGGTATGACATCATTACAGCAAGTTTACTTGGATTATAACCCCCTTTCGTCCTGGGTAATTCCGGATAGTCTTAAGAGTGCTTCAACTTTGCAAACGTTTTCAGCAACTTCTGCCAATATTTCTGGGCCATTGCCTGATTTTTTTGGGGGCGGTACATTTTCGAGCCTAGTAAATTTACATTTATCCTTCAATTATCTCGAAGGCCCTTTACCGTCCACATTGTCTGGCTCATTCATACAGTCTTTATGGTTCAATGGTCAGAAAAGTAATTCAAGATTGAATGGTTCTATCGCTGTTTTACAAAACATGACGCAATTGACTGAGGTTTGGTTGCACGGAAATTCATTCTCAGGGCCCTTGCCGGACTTTTCAGGCTTAACCCAGTTGCAAAATTTGAGTTTAAGGGATAATAGTTTGACAGGCCCGGTGCCAACGTCTTTGCTTGGACTGAAATCACTGATGGTGGTGAATTTAACTAACAATTTGTTGCAAGGGCCAACCCCGAAATTTAGCAATTCGGTGCAGGTGGATATGACGGAGCAAACTAATAGTTTCTGTTTATCTGATCCTGGAGTTGAATGTGATTCCCGTGTTAATATTTTGCTTTCCGTGGCTCGGGATGTGGGGTATCCTAGAACATTTGCAGAGAACTGGAAAGGGAATAGTCCATGTGCATGGATAGGGATCACTTGTAACGATGAGAACATTACTGTGGTCAATTTTCAAAGAATGAGTCTCACTGGGACTATTTCCCCTAATTTTTCGGAGATCACATCACTGCAGAAGTTGCTTTTGGCTAATAATAACTTGACTGGAACTATTCCAAATGAGCTAACCAGCTTGCCTAATCTTAGTGAGTTGGACGTTTCGAATAATCAGATTTATGGGAAAATTCCGAAGTTTCGGAGTAATGTACTTGTGAAGACTACTGGAAATGTTGATATTGGGAAGGATGCTCCACCTACAAATTCCCCTGGTGGGAAGCCCTCTGGGAATTCACCTGGTTCGTCTTCTGGGGGTGGTAGAGGAGCAGAGGGTGCTGGAGATAAGAAATCATCCAATGGAGCGCTGGTGGGATCAGTGATTGGTGGTGTTTGTGCACTTGTCTTTGCTGGGGCTTTAGTTTTCTGTTTCTACAGAACTAAACGCAAGCGTTCTGGTAGAGTACAGTCTCCTCATGCCCTAGTTTTACATCCTCGTCACTCAGGGTCAGAAGATGCTGTCAAGATTACTGTTGCTGGTTCAAGCATTAACAGTGGGACAAGCGAGCCTTATAGTCATGGAAGCAGTGGTCCAAGTGATATTCATATTATTGAGGCCGGTAATATGATTATCTCTATTCAGTTGCTGAAAGAAGTGACGAATAATTTCAGTGAAGAAAATATACTGGGAAGAGGTGGATTTGGAACTGTCTATAAAGGGGAGTTGCCTGACGCGACTAAGATAGCGGTTAAGCGGATGGAATCTGGAGTGATGAGTGAGAAGGGTTTGGACGAGTTCAAGTCTGAGATTGCCGTTCTTACGAAAGTTCGACATAGGCATTTAGTTGCACTTTTAGGATACGGCTTAGATAAAACTGAGAGGCTGCTTGTCTACGAATACATGCCTCAGGGGACACTCAGTAGGTATTTATTTAATTGGAAGGAAGAAGGTTTGAAACCACTAGAATGGACCAAAAGGTTAACCATTGCTTTGGATGTGGCCAGAGGTGTTGAGTATCTACATGGTTTAGCGCAACAAAGTTTTATTCATAGGGATCTGAAACCATCCAACATACTCCTGGGAGACGATATGAGGGCTAAAGTTGCAGATTTTGGACTTGTTCGTCTTGCTCCGGATGGGAAAGCCTCACTTGTTACTAGATTAGCTGGAACCTTTGGTTATCTTGCACCAGAATATGCAGGTATAAGTTTCTTGCTCTTAAATTACCTTGGTTTATTTGTTTATCATTGTATGATGCAATCCAATTAGTAATTGATTAAACTTCTCGCAATTGTTTCTATCTAGATTTGCAAGTTGGTTACTGTTGCTTGTCATTTATATGATAATTGAATCTTGGGTTGGTATCGGCGATACGAAGTTTCGCTGCATTTGCTTGGGATTTGTTGAGTTAAAATGCTGTGTGTTTACATCGAGTTCGTCCCTTGATACACATTTAGATCTCTTGTGCCCTTTGTTATGGGATTGTAAATGTGATATTGCTGCTTTCAAGTTCTCTATGTTTCTTTATGTAAGATGAAATCGAGACATTAAATTAGCTGCATTGTCAATGTTGATATTTGCCCTGTATGACAGTTATGTAGTGTCTTTTAAGGATAGAAAAATTAACTTTTGCAAATATATTTGACTATTTCGTATGTATATTTTCACATTCTAAGCATAATTTATTCTTGTTTTTGGACAGTGACGGGCCGAGTGACTACTAAGATTGACGTCTTTGGCTTTGGTGTGATTCTAATGGAGATGATCACCGGAAGAAAAGCTTTAGATGAAAACCTTCCAGACGATAGACAACATCTTGTCCCATGGTTTCGAAGGGCGCTCCTGGACAAGGACCAGTTCCGCAAAGCCATTGACCCAACACTTGATCTGGATGAAGAAACTCTTGCTAGTATCAACACCGTTGCTGAGCTGGCAGGTCACTGCTGTGCTCGGGAACCTAATCAGAGACCCGACATGGGTCATGCCGTCAATGTGCTTTCTTCGCTTGCCGAGCTCTGGAAACCAACGGAACCTACTGATCCAGACGATATATATGGAATTGATTATGATATGACATTACCTCAAGTAGTCAAGAAATGGCAGGCTTTGGAGGGAATGAGTGGCATGGATGGTTCGTCTTCTTACCTTGGTAGCACTGATAACACTCATTCGAGTATACCCACTCGGCCCTCTGGGTTCGCAGATTCTTTTACATCTGCAGATGGTCGATGAGATTATGATTAGCTGAAATTGAGCAAAAAATTGGTGTAGAGATTTGGCTGTTAATTCCTCCGTTTTATCTTTTTTGGATTTCCCTCCCTCCTCTTATCTTGCCTTGTGATCTTTTATTTTAGTACTTTGTTGGAGATGTTTTATTGTAATATACCAGAATTTAATCCCTGCATTTTCTTCTTAGGCAATTTTGAAACACACATATTAAGGGGTTTTTATTTTCTCTTAGAAAGACTTTGATATTCTTACTTGATGCTCTTCCCCTTCTTGATATTTTTTCTTGCCGTTTTTCGAAAACTGAACAGATTCGGCTCAACTCGACCTAAAAAAAACTATGTACTTCGATGATTTTGGTTGATCCGCCCTATCAACCTAGAACTATGGGCTTGTTTGATAAGAGTTTTTGAAAAGTCGAATGTTGTTTCTAAAACTAAGAGCTGCTTTTGAACGTGTGTGAATAATCTCGGGAAGTGCATTGTTTGGTTAGAAGAGAATTTTAAAAAAAAAATGTTTTAATGTAGCTTTTTCGAGATGTTATTCTGACAAAAAAGTACGATTCATATCAAACGGGGTTCTAGTGAAATGCGAATTTCATCTAGGTCAGAATTATTAAACCTGGTTAGTGCCATACATGATGCTAGTAGAGGCCAATGTGTCACGTAATTACTAAAATAATATGGGGGATCGTCATTTCATTTGTCATTCATGTATTATAGTGAATTAAGTCAACTAAAAGTAATAATCAAATCCATAAAAAAAGGCAATTAATTAGTGTGACATAAAACTTATACAGCTCATGCGCACCCTATAAATGTCTGATTTTATTATAGAATTGGCACGTAGTGTTTATAATAATGTGTTATTAATTAACTATGAGATGATGGGACAAATGTATGATAACGATTGGTTGTGGATATGCTTGCCAGCTTGAGCCCCATATGTTAGATAAATTGACTGCAAGTTGGTGTGGGCATTTAGTGCCAATTATTCGTGGTTCTTTGGTTCCATTTACTTTGAATTTGGCATGCATTTGTGTATTTTTTAAGCTATCTCTTGGGCTATTTGGAAGTCAAAGGATTTCGACTTATTTATGCTTAGAATAATAGAATAGATGCTAAAATTGTGATTTAGTTTCGTTCTTATAATGTGATATGAGTTGAGAGCGGAAAAAGTTCTTTAAAGTTGAAATCGAAAGATACCCGTCTCTCGTTTATTGGAGATAGGTGATGATGGAGAAAAAAAATTTAATATAAGAGAAAAGTCACGAAATTATTTAGGGTTCGTTTGACATAATTTTTAAGAAGTCAAAAGCTAATTTTGACCCCGTTTTGTTGGTTTTATAAAATGATTCTTCTAGTTAGAACAATTTTTAGAGAAATTTGATCAAATGTGATTTAATCTAAAAGTTCTTTTGGAAGAAAAAGCTCTATTAGAAATTAATTTTTAAATATTAATTAAGATAACTTCCTTAGAAAAAATTTACAAGAAGCAAAGCAAAAGTAAAGTTGCCCCTTAGTGAATATGCAATTTGGAGATATTTTGATGGACTTATCATGTAATTGTCGATCTCAGCTCGTCAATAGGTTATCGAAATCATATCAATTCATGATCATGCCAAATCTATTTGGATTATAAAAGAAGGTTAAGGTCTGGTAATAAATATTAGGAAAAATTGCAGCAGTGATCCCTAATCTTTCACTTTTTGTGAACTTTACCATAAATTTTACTTTGTACCACATACAGTCTCAAACTTTTAAAAAATATGTACATGTGTCCAAATTTATTTGACTGTTAGTTGACGAAGAAAAATGAATTTTGACTAAATTAAAAGAGGGTAAAATAGTAACTTTGCAATTACCACATTAAATAAATAAACAAAAAATTGGAAAATAAAAATAAAAATAAAGAAGGGCTTCTCTACCCAGCCAACGGTGAGCCTGCATCACTACTGCCTCCTCGCTGACAACTAACCACTATTACTCACAATCGTCGTCACCCCCACCACCTCTACAACCATTCCCCCGCCCAAATCTACAATTTTGCCCGACATGAACAAAACTTGGCCAAAACTAGCAAGCAGGGGTGGAGCCCAATAAGGACCACTCTGAACTTCTGGACTCAACCCCAGCCCAGAATTGTTTTTAAGTAATGTTATCTTTCAGCCCAAGTGTCAAGGATTGTAACTTTGCTTAAGCCCCTTGACCCCATCGCAGCCGTAGTTTGCCCAACTTCAACCGCACATTGTAAATATTAGACTAGTTTGAGTTGTAATTTCCTTTCTATTGTACTATTTATTTCCATTGTAAAATAGTATGATTCCTCAACTTTTTAACGTCTACTCATGGCGTTTAGGTTATTTTTCCTAGTCTATTATAAGGGGTATTAGTCTTTCAAACAATCTTTCAAGTTTTCTAGTGTTCGCTGCATTAGCCATTGTAATTTACTGCTTTCAACAATTATAATTTCTAGCTTTCAAGCAATCAATGATCAAGTTTTCTTAAATCATGTTTCAA
>CAIGRN010013767.1:0-21538 GCA_903798345.1 Fraxinus anomala
CACAGATCATATGATCTGTTGCGCCAGCATCAAGGATCCGTGGAATACCAGCAAAATTCTGAGAGGAAGTGGGTGCAACAAATAAACAAGTGGCTTTACCAGATAAATCAGTTTGTGGATTAGTTTTTGAGTGATCAATGGTCTGCACATGATTGACAGAATGGTTGATCTGTCAATTATCCTTAGGTTGAAGCAAGGTAAGGAATTCTTGATATTCTCCTTTAGTTAGAGAAACTGGCCTCTCACTTTCTTCCTCCATCACACTTGATTGATTTGCAAAACTCCCATCTCTTCTCTGCCTTTGTACAACTTATGATTTGGAGGATAACCATGCAGCTTAAAACATTTCTCCATAGTGTGTCCTATCATGTTGTAGTGTGTGCAGGTAGGAGGCTCAGTGTTTCCTACCTTAAAACATTTATCCATGTTATGTCATGGGATCTTACAATGTATGCAATATGGTTTGTCCCTTTTGCTAGTAAAATTCGATTTTCCATAGTTGGTGATTCTGTTATCTCCATAGCCCTTTCTAGTTGCCA
Source organism: Fraxinus anomala (assembly GCA_903798345.1). Taxonomy (NCBI): domain Eukaryota; kingdom Viridiplantae; phylum Streptophyta; class Magnoliopsida; order Lamiales; family Oleaceae; genus Fraxinus; species Fraxinus anomala. Next base: position 540 of record CAIGRN010013767.1, read on the forward strand.
TTGCAATAGCTTCATTATTCACAGCAGTAGAGGTAATTTGCTTCTGTCTTTCCTGTTGTTGTATGTAGGAAAACACCTTGTTTACTAGTGGAAGAGGATCAAGCATCATCACTTGAGCTCTTGTGTTATCATAGGTCTCATTTAGCCCCATTAGGAATTTAATTACACAGTCACGCTGGTGTCTATCTACTAGGACCTTCAATTGTCTACAACTATACTCAAGGATGGGATCATAGACTGATAATTCATCCCAAATGGTTTTCAGTTTACCATAGTAAATACTCACAGAATCACCTTTTTACTCCAGATCAGCCAATGCCTTCTTTAGCTTATATATCCAGGGTCCATTTTGTTGGGTAAAACGATCATTAAGCTCTGCCAATATTTTACTTACTTCATCCATGAATGCAACACTGGATCTGAGAATGGGAGATATGGCATTTTGGATCCATGACACCACCAAGTCATTACATCTTTCCTAAGGATCAAAGGATATACTGTTTGGTTCAGGTTTAGGCAATGCTCCATTGATTAAACCAAGTTTGTTTTTAGCTCAGAGTGTTCACCGGAGTGCCCTTGACTAGGTAGGAGTTTTCTGTGGTTAGTAATTCTGTCACCAGTACAACTCTGGGTTGTCTGAGTTCTCCAACTTGTAATGGTTGGAAAGGTCAGGAGTCTGAACAGGGATTGTGTTTTCATTACTAGCAGAATTCATCTCAGCAATGGTTGTCATGTCTCTGATACCATGTAAGATTTTGTAGCTGAATAAAAATTATAAAAGAGAAAACAAAGTAGCCAGATGAAGATGATGAGGAAACTGATTGATTATGATTGAATCAGTGAATTCATCTTATCAATTATCATCAGCACCAATACAAATATATAGAAGGGAAAAAGGGGTAAAGGGGTAAAAGGACAATCCTAACAAACTACAACAGAAGGAATATTAGCGCACCTAACCACGTGTAAAGGTCACGAGCTAAGAGTGAGTTGATAGGTACTCCTTCTTATGGAATATTCACAACTCTAGCTCATATGCTTATTCCACTATATATCCTAACAGATAAGCCAACTACATTGATAAGCTATTTACATTATAAATTCTAACATAAAACATGTGTGTAACTACATATAAATAATACAAAAAGCAATTAAAGAAGAATAATAATGAATCAATATATTTTTATAATTTTCTAACGGATAATCATAATCACGAGCAAGAATGAATGCTATCATGGCCTAAAAAACCAAATCTTGTTTTGCATCTATTTATTACACAGAAAAAACAAATAGAAGCAAATAATGAATGAAATACCGGTCGTTATAAAACTTCCAAAACACTTGAGCACAACAATGTAAATAGTGAGAATCCCCCATTTATACTACACTTCAACACTTCCATGAGTTCCAAAACACTTCTCAGATAAAAACCCCCATTTGTACAAAATATCAATACTATCCAAATCCCACAACACCACATGAAAATGCGCCCATGAAAGAAGTAATGTACATTTACATCTGAAAAAAATAATGTTTAGGACAAAATAGTGAGAATTTGACCGAGAGAGAATAGACAACTGAGGCAGAAATGGACCGAGAATAACAGGCAAAACACACACCACAAGCAGAGATGATGACTAACGCAACAATTCCGATGATTGGAGGTGCAACGGTCGATTAATAGAGAAATGAAATGTAGGGTTCCAAGTGAGATAAAGATAATCAAGGAATTGTGTGTGGGGGTGAGTTTAAATTGATTTCAAATTTTTAGCTCATACGGGTCTACTAGGGACAATGATCGAGCGGATTAATTATTTTATTGGTAAAAAAATTTTCAACTTGGCTACAAACCGAGAGTTCGGGTCGGGTTAATCCGTAATGGACTTACTAACAAGAACCCAACTAAAAATTATGCAAAAAATAGGTCTCTTCAATGAGAGAAGTCACATTTATTGTAGTTTGACATGTGTACTTTTTGAAATAAGCAAAGTAGGTTATGTGTCAAAATTTTATTAGCCAACAAAATCGTAAATTGTATGATCATTTTTATCTTTAGTGTGAATTAGAAATTGTTAACAAGGATATTTTGGTCTAAATCATTGCAAAATGAACATTGAACAAAATTTGATCATTTTTGCAAATGACCATGTGAAAGTGGATATTTCTTACAATTTTCTCTTTTAATATTTTACATTACCTTTTTTTTTTTTTCTAGAAGTTTGTGTACTGTAATCATTTCACTCCATCTCTAGCATGCTATCTAAAAGAAAATTTTCATAACTATAATTATTTAAGAATACAATTTCAAGATTGACAATTTGTTAAAACATTCAAAAATTAGGTGGTCACAACTATATCCTCTCAAATGTTTTAACCTATAAAATATTAAGTTATAGTCATATACTAAGTCACAAATAACACATACCGTAGTATTTATGAAAGTCGGAGTCACATACTACACAATTTATGATTACGGTCACATATTAAGTCATAAGTCAAACAATTAATAGGTCACATATTATTTATTAGTTAACAAATCACAAAATTCAGTAACATTGACAGCCAATGGCAGACCCATTAAGGGTCCAGTGAGTGTAGTCGCCTCCACTAAATTTTCAAATGCCTCAAACTCAGCTTTTTTAAATTCAAAACTTTTAGATTTTCTTGATTTCTTTCATAATTTATTTTAGTCCATAATTTCCATCCCAAACGCCACAGAGTCTTAAGTCTTTAACATAATTTTTCTTAAAGACCCAACCTATATAATTCCTACTTCTCTTCCCACAATTGTTCCTAAACTCAGTTCTCAAACAACAGCTTACAACCATCCGATTCCAACTGAAATTGTACAAATTATCAAAATTGACTCATGATATTTTTGAAAGAAAAAGAAGAACAAATTGAAGAGGCAAAATTTTGTAATCCCTCTCTCTTTCTTAATCTTATTATTTATTTTTTTGATAATTATTTGTGTCTTGGATAATTTATAAGTATTAAGTGGGCTTTCACTTTTGCTTGTTTTGATCTTGAATAAATGCTTTAAATTTGCTTAAATATCCAATTTAATCATTTTGTGAGTGTATTGATTTGTGTTAAGGTATATGAATTTAGTGTATTGATTTGTGTTTAACCAATTGTTTTTGGATTTTGAAGTACTTTATTTAATTCTTTAAGTAGTTGGTTATTTATATAAGTTTTTTCTTATTTGTAGGATTATATGTTGAAATATTTTAAATGAATATCTCAAATTTCTATTGAAAAATATGTCGAGGCAAAGAAATCACGCATTGAGTAAATTTCTATTGACGAAAAGGTCAAAGCAATGAAGCAAGCGTTGGGGATGTTACTACTGGAGAAAATGATGATACAAAGGAAGCAAGTATTGATGAAACCAATTTTCAAGAAAATGATGAAGCAAAGGAAGCAAGTATTGAGCATGTTGACATCAAAATATGCTGCCAACAGATGTCGAACCCACTCGTGCATGCGCAATCTATGTCCAACACGTAAAGATAGATCAACGGTCCAGATCACTCCAAAATTGGACGTGAGGGAAGTTCAACGACACGAGACGTTTCCGATCGGGTTCTGTTGAGATATCCGGGATACAATTGTACAATAATTATCAATCGCTAAGAACTCAGATTAAAGATTGTAAATCAATGTAAAAAAACCAAATAAGTTGCTCCAAGTATTTAAAGTTACATTAACCCTTACTCGTTACATGGTGGAGGTATTTATAGTGTTACAATTGAAATGGTGACCTTTGGGTCAAATTACACGTGGTTTCATCTCCTCAGCCGAGGCCTCAATTCTTAGCCATCAAATTGACTTTCCTAGCTTTTTAATGTATTAAATGCTCTTACATTGATAAAACAAGACACAAACACACTTTTTACAAATGTCACATCAATCATTCAAGTAAAGATCTTCATCATGAACAAATCTTTGCACGTGGACCGTCACTAGCGAAGGGCCTCAGATCCAGGAGGCGTATCGGACGTACTGGGGCCTTGGCTGTCAACAGAGCCTCGGGTAATGGGCTTTGGTTACGTAGAAGGAGGCTAGGTGATTACGATGGCCACGTGACAGTTCCTAGTAACGAGTCATAACAATAGTTCCCCAAGTCCATGTGTGATTACTTATATCATGCGTGGACTTCAGCAATGATGTTAAAAAGTTTTTGGAATTTGTAGTCCATCATACTAGTCCCCCAAGTCCAAGCAAAGATATTTGTACTATGCATGGAATTCAATAGTTGATTTATGTCTGGCTTACTTTGCCGTAGAGGGATTTTTGGTACTGAAGCAGTGTTGAAAGAAAGACACGCAAGTTTTAATGCTGAGGTGGTTCTATAGCTGAACTGACGAGGCTGAATTACTTGAGAGTAGATAAATTTCATATTGAAGCTAAGGCGGTTCTATAGCTGAACTGTCGAGACTGAATTATTTGGGAGAAGCTGAATTTCATATTGAGGCTGAGGCAGTTCTATAGCTGAACTGCCGAGGTTGAATTACTTCAGAGTAGCTGAATTTCATATTGTAGCTGAGGTGGCTCTATAGTTAACTGCCGAGGTTGAATTATTTGGGAGTAGCTAAATTTCATATTGAAGCTGAGGCGGTTCTATAGCTGAACTGCCGAGGCTGAATTATTTGAGAGTAGCTGAATTTCATATTGAAGCCAAGGCAGTTGAGGCTAAATGTGAATTGATTGACTTCGATGTTGGTGTGCACGATTTGATGATTTTGCATGTTTCGTAGGCGAGGTAGCTATAGCAATACGACTTCCAATACATGTACGGTTGTCACATTAAATGCGCAATGATGGCTAATGATGAGCATGCATTGTTTGTGGAAAGCGTTCACGCGCCGAGGCTAGCACGTGATGTTCACAACGTGATTTGAGGTGTTGGTGGCATACACCATTTGAATTCTACGGTTTGGATTTACCATAGGATTGGATGCCTCAGATTAACTGGGCCTCGATCCAATGGCTGGGATTAAATTTCTCCTTGTATAAAAGCCAAAACCTTGTCACTTTAAAAGTTTACCTTTGCAGAATATTTTTCAAATTCTCTCGAGTTTTCTAATCTCCAAAATTTTTTTTAGCAGTCTTCTAGATCTCCTTTTGCCTTAGGTATTTCCTTATGAAAAGGATTTTCCATTCTTTTACTAACTTTTCTGTCATTTTTCCTCTTCTTCTTCACCGTAGCTAGGTTTGGGGAAGAGTCTATGTCTAGGGGGTCGGGAGACTGGTATAGCATGACTGAGGAGCCTATAGATACAAGGCAGATTGGGAGGCTGCCAAAATTCTATCTTCCATAACTTCTTCGAAACTAGTAGAGTGTAGGGAAACATATTGTATACCTCATTATGTAGAGTTGTTATTCTCGAGGTCCACGAACGAGCCTGATTTTCGAGGCCGAAATGTGTGGCCATCAATGAATTCCTGTTTAAAGCAGGAGTGCATTTGCCTCTGCCCCCTTCTTTATGGTGGTATTGAGGGACTTCATGTTGTCGCCCACCCAAATATTGCCAAATGGGTGGAGCCAGTTACTTGGGGCGAGGACATGCCCATGTCTTTCAAATAATTTTTTAGGCTCAGGTCATAGGGAAGGACGACTCCAATGGGTGGTACTACATCATTCCTTAGGGGGCTCATGCTCCCTTCGTAGTGGGGCTCCCTTCCTCCATAAAGGGATGGAAGAAATCCTGGTTCTGGGTTAGGCTAGATGGTAGTTGGTTGAGGGGGATACTGTCCCAGCCTGTACCGTGCTGACCCAGTACTACGAAGCCCGTGAGTGCCTCGCCCTTCAGCTTTTAGTTTATGTCCAACTCCTTTATACTTTTTTTTTTTTACTTTGTTTGCAGATTCTGATTCGCATTACGAACTTCACGAGATTGAATGGGACGTCATCGAAGACATTTACAAACAATCCCCGAAGTATAGAAGCTTTGCCCACTTCATTGACCGAAGTCATTACTTTTTGGATTTTGGACTGATGGCCTCTAAAGGTAAAAGCCTCATTATCTTTAAAAGTTTATCTTCATTTTTGTAATTTCTAACTTTTTCTTTGACATTTGCAGACAAGGTTTCCAAGAAAAAGTACCACGTACCAGACATGGCCACCATACTAAAGGCTACTACCATAACTGCTGCCAAGGCTCTAAAGCCCTCCTCATCTGGGGCTAAGCAAGTGAGGTCGAGGCTGGAACGACTCAGCAAAGACCAAGCTAGTAAGGAGGGAGAAGATGAGGCTCACAAAAAGGCCCAAATGGTTGCTGATAGGGACAAGGAGAAAGCGGAGGAGCCCCAGAAGAAGATGAAGCTTGTCCATACAAGTGGGGCTTCTACCAACTTTGGGACCACTGTGTCCCAATCTGGAAAAAGGGTTTCTCAGCATTCGAAGCTCTTGGAGTCTTAAATCAAGGCTTTCAAAGCGGAGCACGGTGGGAGGGCCAGTGAAGAAGCTATCAAAGAAATACATTCGGCTTCGGAGGTCCCTAAGAAAAGTCAAGTTGAGAGGAACCCAAGAAAGTCTGGAAATTTTTTGGCTGGAAGGAATGATAAGATCACCTTAACCATTTTCGAGATGCTCCCGTCCGAAGTCTAAGGTGCGATGGAGAACTTCAATAAATTTTGGACTGAAAGATGGCAGAATTATGTGTCTACCTATGACGTAGTGGATCTCATAGCTTCTTTGGTTAGCCAAAGTGCGAGGGCATTTGGGGTGGCCCCTGAGTGTTAGGCAGTGTTATCTGACATTCAGAGAATGAATAGAGCCTCGGTGGATAATCTTGCTGCTACTGAGGCTAAAGTGAAGAGAGTGAAGGTTGAGCCCAAAAAGCGAGGATGAGGCAAAGTTGACTTCTGCCTTGGCCGAAATAGAGGCTATGAAAAAGGAGGTTTACGAGTCTCAGTGCAAAGTAGCCTCCTTCACAAAGAAGGTGGAGACCTCAAACAACCATCAAAGGCTTATTATCGAGGCTCTCGAGAAAGTCAACCTTGATCGTGCTGGGTGCATGGATGCGAGCCAGTTAATGGAGACCCAAATAAGGTATTACGTGGGTGAGGTAAAAAGAGCTGAAGTTGAGGTTCAACAAGCTGGTGAGGTGGCGGTGTAGAACTACATTTCTAACTTCCACTTAACTGAGGAGTACCAGTGCTTCGCCATCTACTGGATGAAGTTTGCTTATGCTGAAGTAGTAGGAAGGGTTGAGAAGCTCTATCCAGATCTCGACGCCTCTGAGCTTAGGGCTGAATTCGTCGAGACGGTACCTGAGACCACTGCTGAGGAAGTTGTTGAAGACAAAGTCCCTCCTGAAGAGGCTTCTGAACAAGTGCAACCAAAGCTCCTACCACTGAGGTAGTGGCTCCTCAGCCACCTTAGCAGTAGATCAATATTTAAACCTTCTTTATAATGCCTCTGGCCAACTTATGTAAATATCTTTTGTTTAATGAATGAAATTTTTTTACAATTCTTATATTGTTTTTTATTTTGTTATTTTTCTTCCACGTAAAAGGGCCTTGATAATTGACTAACCATAACTAACTGTAATTTGAACTTCAACTGAACTGGACTTTCACTTTAAACTAGCGTACTCAAATAATGGGCTTACTCAAATTCGACACTCAACCTAGTCAATATTTGCACGCTTCGAATCTTTATTCTGAGGCACTCTGGTTTCTTACATGGTAGATGGTTCATCCATGTAAAGGCTTCTCCCTTAACATTCAACTTTGTCAAAGGAAGGCATGTGATGTACGCCTCGGAGTACCAACGAGGTGGTCCCTTTGGGGACATTATCCTCTCCTCCAAAGCGCCCACACTTCCTTACATGGTGGATGGTTCATCCATGTAAAGGCTTCTCCCTTGACGTTCAACTTCATCAGAAGGAGGCATATGATGTATACCTCGGAGCGCAAATGAGGTGGTCCCCTTTGGAACTCGATCCTCTCCTCCAAGGCACCCACAGTTCCTTACATGATGGATGGTTCATCCATGCAAAGGCTTCTCCCTTGACATTCAGCTTAGTCAAAAGGAGGCATGTAATGTACACCTCGAAATGCAAACAAGGTAGTCCCTTTGGGAACTCGATCCTCTCCTCCGAAGCGTACACGCTTCCTTACATGGTAGATGGTTCATCCATGTAAAGGCTTTTCCCTTAACGTTCAGCTTCATCAAAGGAAGGCATGTGATGTACGCCTCGAAATGTAAACGAGGCGATCCCTTTGGGTGCCTGATCCTCTCTTCCGAGGTGCCCACACTTGAAAATTTTATTAAAATGGAGCTTTTACTTATTTGCAAAGGCTGGGAAAAAGCTTCCAGCTATAGGTTACATTCATTAATAATACATTCTTAAATGCTCAACATTCCATGGATGAGGTTGAACATTTCCATCCATGTCTTCGATCCAGTAAGTACCAGGTCAGATCTCCTCTTTGATGCGGTATGGTCCTTCCCAATTTGGCCCCAAGGTTCCTACCCTGGCTTTTTGGGGAACAAGAACACTCTCTGAAGCACCAAGTCATTTATCCGAAAGGACCTCTTCTTCACTTTAGCATTATAATACCGGGTCATCTTCCTTCGATACGCTGCCAATCTCTACTGGGAGTCATCCTTTTTTTCTTCAAGAAAATCGAGCTCACGCCTTCTGAGCTCGTAATTTGATATCTCGCTGAAGTGTAAACTTCGGGGGGAAGGTAGTCCCACATCTATCGGGCTCACAGCCTCAGCATCGTAGGTCATTGAGAAAGGAGTCTCACCAGTTGGGGTCCTACTTGTAGTTCGAATTTCCCACAGCACCTGTGACAACTCATCCACCCAAGCTCCCTTGGCCATGTTAAGTTGCTTCTTCAAAGTGTGTTTTATAGTTTTATTCACAGCCTCGACTTGCCCATTAGCCTGGGGGTGATGAGGGGGTAGAAAAGTGCTTCCTAATTCCCAGCTCTTCACAGAGGTCTCTTATCTTTTTGTTGTCAAACTGCTTTTCATTATCTGAGATGATCGAGTGGAGAATCCCAAACAGGTATATGATGTTTTTCCACAGAAACTTGGAGGTGTTAGCCTCCATAATCTTTGTCAGAGGTTCGGCTTCTATCCACTTTATGAAAGAATCACTAGCAACAATGGCAAAATTAGCACTTCCTCTGCCCTTGGGTAAAGGGCAAATGAGGTCCACACCCCACTTGCTAAAAGGCCAAGGGCTAGACACCACAGTCAACTCCTCGGAGGGTTGTCTTTGGACATAAGAGAAGTGCTAGCATTTATCGCATTTTCGAACAAATTGAATGGCATCCTTCTTCAAGATGGGCCAATAATACCCTTGCCTTAGTGTTTTTCTTGCCAAAGTGAGCCCTCCCTAGTGGTTGCCACAAACACCTTCGTGGATCTCGCGGAGTACGTATGTGGCTTCCTTCCCTCCCACAAATCGAATGAGAGGCGAAGAGATCCACATTTATAGAGAATACTATTCATTAGCACAAAATATGCGGACCTCCTCCTTGGCTTGTAGGCCTCTTATTTATTGTTCAACAAAATCTGATCTTTAAGATAAGCCATAAGGGGTTGCATCCAAGTTGGGGTACTTTCAATGCGTGGGATCTGGGTCAGTTCAAATTTTTCAAATAAGGGGAGCAAGCTCATTACCAGCTTGAGGTAGGCGGACATGGCCTTATCCCTGGCTACGAAGTTGCCATTAACCTATCCTACAATGAGTTGAGAGTCACTGTTGATGAGTAACCTCTTTACTTGCATTTCATTGGCTAGCCTCAGGCCGGTAAGGAGTGCCTTATACTCGGTCACATTGTTGGTCGCCTTAAATCCAAATCGTATGGCGCAGTTCAACTTATGACCCTTGGGGCTCACTAGTACCACACTTGTGCCTGAGCCTGATTTCTGATAAAGCCGTCCACAAATAGGTTCCACATGGGGGCTCGATAGGCCCTATAGCTTTATCCACTTCAGGGACATTGGAGAATTCTGCCACGAAGTCTGTTGGGCCTGGCCCTTAATGGTGGTTCTTTCCTTAAAGAGAATTTCAAACTCGCTCAACTCTACGACCCACTTCAACAATCTCCCCGAGACATCAGGTTTTTGCAATACTTGCCTGAGCGGGAAATTCGTTAACACATGTATCGTATGAGCTTGGAAATAGGGCCTCAACTTTCTTGATGCGGTAATCAACGCGAAGGTTAACTTCTCCATATCTGGGTATCAAGTTTCAGGTGCTAACAACGCCTTACTAATGTAATAAATCGATAGTTGGGTTTAGCCCTCTTCCCTGACGAGCACTGCATTTATGGCCTCATTGGAGACAGCCAAGTAAAGTTGTAGTGCTTCTCCCAACTTGGGCTTCGAGAGAAGGGGGCCTGCCCTAGGTACTTTTTCAGCCCCTGGAAGGCCTCTTCACACTCCTCTGTCCATTGGATTTTCTTTCCTCCTTTCAAAATCTTAAAGAAATGGAGGTATTTGTCGGTTGCTTTCGAGACAAAGCGACCTAAAGCGGCCACCCAACCGGTTAAGCTTTGCACTTCTTTCGGTTTCAGAGGAGACCTCATCTCAATCATTACCTGTATTTTCTTGGGATTTTCTTCTATACTCCTTTGGTTGACCATGTACCCCAGGACTTACCTGATGCGACCTCAAATGCACACTTGAGAGGGTTCAACCTCATGCAGTACATTCGTAAGACTTGACAAGCATGTCATCTATGTAGACCTCCATCGTGTTGCCAAGTAAGTCGGCAAACATTTTATTCACAAGCCTTTGGTAGGTGGTTCCAGCATTCTTTAACCCAAAGGGCATCATCCTGTAACACTAGAGCCCTATCCGTGATAAAAGAGGTGTGCTCCTCATCACCTAGATACATGGGAATCTGGTTGTAGCCGGAGTAGGCATCCATGAAGCTCAAAGACTCGTGTCCAGCGGTAGAGTCTACCAGTTGATCTATCATCAGGAGTGGAAAGCTATCTTTAGGATAAGCCTTGTTAAGGTCAGAAAAGTCGATGCATACCTTCCACTTCCCGTTATGCTTCTTTACTAAGACCGGGTTGGAGACCCACTTCGGGTAAAGGGCCTCCTAATGAAGCCATTCTTGATTAACTTTTGTACATCTTCCTTCAAGGCCACATATCATTGCAGATTCAAAGCTCTTCTTTTTTGTCTATACGGGGCAACCTTATGATCAATTTTCAAGTGGTGGCAACTAACCCCGAGGTCAATGCCTACCATATCCTCGTGCCTTCAAGCAAAGACATCCCAATTCTCACACAAAAGTTTTTTGAGTTTTTCCTTGAATTCCGGAGCCAGGCCTCTGCCCACCTGTAATAGCTTGGTGGGGGTCCACAAGTCTACTGGAAACTTTCCAGCTCCTCCATTAGGGCCGTTTGAGACTCGATTTCGATAATGCGGGGGTCAATATCATCAAATGTATGAATCTCTTTGGGAGTGTCCTTGTCGACATCACCAGTTATCATGTTAATGTCCCTAGGTTCAATCTTCCGACTGCATTTTAGTAGCATTCCCAGGCTCCTCTTTGTCACCCTCACTGTTGCCACCCTCTATTCAGTTAGGAATTTCATGCATAGGTAGTGGATGGAAGGGACAGCTCCAAGATCTTTTAACGCAGGCCTCCCCAATACCTTATGGTAGGCGAACCTGCTATTAACTATCAAGTATTCCATAAAGTTCAATGTTGATAAGGGTGGTTCTCCCATTACCACAGCAAGAGTGATCTTACCCATCGGGATTATTCTATCCCCTGTGAAGCCATACAAGGGAGGTGTAGATAGGGGTTAACTAGTGATCCAAAATCATCTTGTCAAACATGGTTCTCAATAGAATGTTGACAGAACTTCCATTGTCCACCAGTATCCATTTTAGTCCATTTCGAGCCACTACGGTCCTCACAACAAGGGCGTCGCAATGGGGTAGTGGACACCTTCCGAATCTTTATATGTGAACATGATGGGGGTGTTTGACTACTTCAGGAACTACTGTTCACTATATAACTGGTCAGTGAAAGGCCGTTAGCCTCTCTGGCATAATTCCTTTGGGAATTCCTTGTTTCTCCACCGACATAAGGGCCTCCAAAGATTGTGTCGATTTCATGGATGGGAGTGTTATCTTCTCGAGTTTGACGACCCCTTCATTGTCCACCTCTTGATCTTTCCTCTTCATGTTCCCTTCGTCATCTGGGAGAGACGTCCCGGTGGCAAAAAGTGGCCTCATCGCGCCTAGGCTCTTGGTCACGCCTAGGCGGGGGTCTATTTCTTTGTCATGAATCATTTTGTTGATCGTTTCAGAGACTTGCCTGTCTGGGATGGTGGGCAATGTCTTTGCAGTTTACCATATCATGGCTATAGGAATGATGATATGTGCTGTATTTGGAGGGGTTTGGCCTACCTCTAGGTCCTGAACATTGTCCCCGGCCTTGTCCCTTTCGAGAGGCCTACTGTGCTAGTTCAATTCGTTGAATATTGCCTTCGGGTGCAACATTTTCGTAGGCTAATATGGGTACCACGTTTTAGGTGGCCGTAGCAAGTGCTTATCCTGTGTTGGGGGCCATCAAATGGAAGGTAGTTCATCTCCCACGTTGCCTCAGCTGAAGCTTGAGGCCTTGACTAGCCCTGTTTCTATGGTCAATCAACTCTTCTTTGATAATTTCTCGCCTCATCATTTCTAGCAATGCATCATAGGTAGTTGTGTCCCGATTTTGGACATCTCTCTCGAATAAGGTGTTCATGTTTAGGCCTCATCATAATGCTGATAGGGCCTTTCGATATGTCATTTCATAGGTAAAACGGGACAGGAAACTTTTCAGAGTTTCACCAGACTACTATCTCTTATCTTTGAGGTGTTAAATGGGACCTCTCCTTCCTTGCTGGCCGTGAATCTCTTCAGGAATGTATTTTTGAATTTTGGCAAGCTCCGAATGCTTCAGGACGGTAGCCTACTATACAAAATTTCGATTGCTCCATTGAGATTTAAATGGAAAGCTTTGCATTTCGCAGCTAGGGTGGCACCTCTGAGGCCCATGTGTGTCTTATAGCTATTCAAGTGTTTAGCCAGGTTGCATTTCCTATCGTATTTCGATATTTTGGGCATCACGTAGTGGCCAGGTACCTGGGCATTCCTCAATTATCGCGAGAAATGCAGGTTTTCATCATCGTCATCCAAATCACAAGATCGTTGGGGTCCATCGAAATCGTAGTTCTCATCTACCTCATATCTAGGTGGTTGAGCAGAGGGGCCTGTTTGATTTCTAGCCTCTTCATCCCTCCTTTGATGCGTGTTTCTAGGTGGGGCAACACGGGTGGCATACTCTTGCCTTTTCTCCGGTTGCTCGGTCTCAGCAGGTGGGGGTTGAGGCATGTTCATAGGCGCTGGGGGTTGTTGAGGAGGTCTGGGCCTCGGTATCGCTGGGCTAATCTGGTCGAATACGCTGGCAGACCTCTGAGGCCTAGCTTCAGGTTCATATTTTGGAGGGGATTTATCTTCTATATTGAATAGGACCTCGGTAGGTCAGTCGATGCATAATTGGAGGAAATGCCAACTTCCACTTCTCTTTCGAGTGGGCTGACTTCTCTAGCGTGTCTAGGAAAATGTGCTATCTAACTTTGCACCTCGTCTTCTTGCTGATGCTGGCCATTGGCTGCATAAGGAGGGATTGGATGGGCTTGGCTTTGTATTTGTCTCAATAGCTCTTGCATTGCCAAATTTTGGCTGGTAATGCTCCTTATATTGGCTGCCATGGTCGAGATTTCCCTAGTGAGTTGAGCTGCTATCCTCATCTCACCTCGCCTATGATGGTGGTGAGGTTGACGCCGACCCACAAAGGTGATCGTGGCTAGGACTTCATCATCACTTTTCCTTACACGCCTGGGAGGGACGTCACCTTTTGAGCTCATCTCTTTTCAAGCCTAAAACTCAAATATTTTCCAACTCTGGGGGCTTCTTTTTGTTCCTTTTCAGGAACAAATCATTTTTAAAGGGGGATTCCCCAAACTATTTCCTTAGAAAGCGTTTTCCATGGGGTTGTTCGTGGTTATAGTGTGGCTTCCCATAGACGGCGTCAATCTCTTGACCTCAAAATATGCTGTCAACAGATGTCGAACCCACTCGTGCATGTGCAAGCTATGTTTAACACATAAAGATAGATCAAAGGTCCAGATCACTCCAAAATTAGATGTGAGAGAAGCTCAACAACACTAGAAGTTTTCGTTCGGGTTCCGGTGAGATATTCGAGATACGATTGTACAATAATTACCAATCGCTAAGAACTCGGATTAAAGATTGTAAATCAATGTAAGAAAATCAATGTAAGAGAACCAAATAAGTTGTTCTAAGTATTTAAAGTTGCATTAACCCTTACTCCTTATATGGTAGGTGTATTTATAGTGTTACAAATGAAATGGTGACCCTTGGATCAAATTATACGTGGCTTTATCTCCTTGGTCGGGGCGTCAATTCCTAGCCATCAAATTGACTTTCCTAGCTTCCCAAGATATTAAATGCTCTTACATTGACAATACAAGACACAAACACACTTTTTACAAAGATCACATCAATTATTCAAGTAAAGATCTTCATCACGAACAAATCTTTACACGTGGACCGTCACTAGCCGAAGGGCCTCAGATCCAAGAGGCGGATAGGACGTACTGGTCCTCTACTGTCAACAGAGCATTGGGTAATGGGCCTCGGTTACGTAGAAAGAGGATAGGCAGTTACGATGGCCACGGGGCAGTTCCTAGTAACGAGTCATAACAGAGCATATTGATGTTGCACAACTTCCCAAGGATTCCAGATTAAGAATTACAATATTAATCTTCGAGATCAAATCGAGATCAAATAAAAAGAGCATACTTATAGAGAGGTCCGTGTCAACCTCGGAGTCATGTATTTCCATGCAAAAAGTCAAGGCGATTCATTCCTGCTTAGTTCAATGACCATGGTCTTTGGTTGGAATATAGTATAAGTAAAAATGCCACATTTTGTTTATACTGTTATATTTTCGAACCATACAATTAGGAACAAGGAGGTAAGGAACAATTGTGAAAAAACTACTACATTTTAAATATTATCGTTGTTGTCTAATTTCAAATTATTTTTTACTTAATTCTGTATCGACCTTGCTGAACCATAATCCTGAGTCTGCCCTAGTCATGTCGCCCCTACCCCCATCCCATGCCACTCTACCCTTTTATCAAAGCAATTTCAACAATATTTGGGCTTTTAATTTTGCTCTCTATGCAATCACTTATTCGTTTGCCAGGCTAGGATAAGGTGGGGTGGAGTAGAGTGGAGTGGGATGGGATGGGATGGGATGCGTGAAAACAATGTAACATTTAGTTAATCTAGGTGGGGTATACAATCGCTATTGATTTTGTTCTCTATGTACAAATTTGGATTTTTTAAGAATTTGAGATGGGTGTGTTGCGTTGTGAGTGCAGTTGCAATCGATGTTCACATTAAACCACTACACTGATGCTCATACCAATAAGCGGTTCGCTGCTGTGAGCACCAATCTCTACTGTGGGGGTATAGAAAGATGGGATAAGTGAGAGAGAATAGATGGGAAGAAAATGATTTGGAAATTGAAATTGAAATATGTAAGGTCGGTGGGGTGGGTGAGGTGGGAGAGTGGAATAATTTAATTTTATACTTCAACACTATTCACCATCATCATCTTCATCATTTTCTACACATTTAATGAAGGTTAGTTTTTGTTTTTATTGCTTAAATTTTATGATTTTACGAATGGGTTATTTGATTTTTATTCAATCTAAATAAAATCTTTAAATTTATGCTTTTAATGTATGGTTTGAGATAGATATACTGTTACAATCGAGGTTAGAAATGGTTTTGGTGATTTTTTGGATAGAACTCATCGGAAATGATGAACTTTATCGTGATGGCCCAGATGTTCAGGCCTTGGTGGCCCTTACGTCTGGGTACAGATGGCCTAGACGTTCAGACGATGGTCCGGGTCTGCACAATTTAAAGGCTAACTTCGTCTTTTACATTTTGAGAAGGTCATTCTGATGAATAAAGAATAGGGTAATTATATTTCCATAACAAAATTTACTTACTACACGACATTATAATAACACCACAATTAAAATATATTTCAATAAATACACCATAACAAATTTACAGTTATATTCTAATTCAATATCTAAACTAAAAAAATGAAAAAAAAAAGGTAAAAATATGGAGAATTTTCGATTTGAAATGTTTGGAATCCATTACAACCTATGATGATGCGCTAACTTGGTGGTGGAGGCGTTTGACGGGCTAGTGTTCATCGGCTCCGCTGACAGGACGATGAAGGCGTGGATGAGGGAATTGGTAGGAAGGAATACGAAGCATCTACTGGTGGAGACATTGTCAAAGCAAGAAAATGCTATAACATTGGTTGTGAATGCAACGATGATGGTGCTATTTGCCTAGTCCTCCGATGGGTTGGTGAATTTCTGTGAGAGAGAAAATCACTTTATGTAATATGGCAGCGTGATGAGGGGTCGTAAATTGGCAGCATGCTGAGGAAAGTTTGGGAGCCTGATCACCCCAAGGTTACCATGGGAAAATTTCGTGAAGACCTTACAGGCTGTGCGAGGAAATACGTGAATATTACCGGTTGACCCGACCATATTTCCAAAATGGTCTTTGATCATATTTTAAAAAAATGTGTTAAAATAGGGCAATTTCCAAATTCGCCCTCATCTTTCCGACAAACACAAACAACAAGGAGATAAAAAGAAAAAAGAAAAAATTGAAAAAAAAATTGAAATTGGTGGAAAGTAGGACCAAACAGTCGGATCCGTTCAAAGCTATCAACATCACGGTCTACCAAACGCCGACATCCACAGAGAACTCAGTGATTATCTTGAAAAATGTTAGTTTTTGTTGATTTAAGAATGATTTTTCATTTTGCAAAGTTTATGAATTTTTGGTGATTTGAAGTTGTTATTTATCATGTTTTCTTCATTAATTCTTCACAGGGTTGTTAAATTTTGTGTTTGGCAAAGGAAAATCGCCGGCGAAAGATAGTCGGACCCTACTGTTAAAAGTTTGGGCCGACTGCCAAACTTTCAAAACAATCGGCAGACTATTAACAATCAACCTGACTATTTTGGGCCAACTGTTTCGGCCCATAAACAGTCCGGCAGACTGTTAACAGTCTACCTGACTTTCAGCCCAAAACTATTTTGGATCGAAACAGTCAGGCCATGACCCTTTTTTTTACACAATTTTTAA
The DNA here is from genome assembly GCA_903798345.1 of Fraxinus anomala. Lineage (NCBI taxonomy): Eukaryota > Viridiplantae > Streptophyta > Magnoliopsida > Lamiales > Oleaceae > Fraxinus > Fraxinus anomala. Next base: position 17,803 of record CAIGRN010013767.1, read on the forward strand.
TTGTTTTCATTTTTTAATGATTATTTTTTTTTTCAATTTAAAATTATTTTCTTCGATAAAATTTAATTTTTTCAACTTTCTTTATTTAATTTTAATAATTTTGTTTTGTTTAAATTATTTATATATATAATTAAATAAAGAATTTTAAATTGATAATTACTAAAATGAAATATTCTTTTTTAACGAATTAGCATATTCATTTTTTTCTTTTAATTTTTTAATTTAAATTTCTTTAATTAAATATTCAATGTAAACAAATCTTTAGTTTTTTAAAATTTAATTAAATAATATTTATATTCTTTATTTAATTTTTAATAATTTCATTTTATTTAAATTATTTATATATAGAATTAAATGAAGAATTTTAAATTGATAATTACTAAAATTAAATATTCTTTTTTTTAACGAATTTCCTTTTAATTTTTTAAATTTAAATCTTTATTTTTTTCAAATTTAATTAAATAATATTTATATTCTTTATTTAATTTTAATAAATTCGTTTTGTTTAAATTATTTATATATATAAATAAATATAGAATTTTAAATCGATAATTACTAAGATTAAATATTATTTTTTAACGAATTAGCAAATTCTTTTTTTTCGTTTTAATTTTTTAATTTAAAATTCTTTAATTAAATATTCTTTGTAAACAAATCTTTAATTTTTTTTAAATTTAATTAAATAATATTTATATTCTTTATTATCGTCGATTTCTTGCGTATGGTAGTTACAATTCGGTTAGAAATTATGCGTTATTTTATTATCTCTTGTTCAATATTCTAACATTTAAATTTTTGTAGGATGGAGTATCATTTAGATGCAGAGTTGAGACGGATGGCGGGGAAAGTTACTTGAAACAATAGCTTTGAGAGTTTTACTTCTGCGTTTGAGCTACTCGATGATCAGCGTGGAGATATGCTGCGGCAGTCCTTCATGTGGCCCATGTACCAGTTGCGAGAAGTGCAGTACTCAGGACAGATCATCGATGCATTGCTATGTCGGCTCCTTAGGCCAACTGACAGTGATGTCCTCCACATCGACCTCGAGGGCAAGGTCGATAGTTTCTCAATGTTTGAGTTCACTCTGATCACTGGACTAAGGATTACAGGTGACGAGGCAACCACTGAGAGAAGCAACAAGCTATACGAGATGTACTTCCAGAGACAAGGGACGGTGCTTCTACCCCATAATGGGCGTGATCAGGGAGTGCGACTAGATGTTAGATAAGTTGAAGCTTGGACTGGTTAACATCCTTGAGAGCGTGATGGGGTGTCATCACAAGAAGATCGCCGTCAACATTTTCCATTTGCAAGTTGTGGACGACATCGATGCGTTCAACAACTATCTGTGGGGCCAAAGATGCTTTGAGGACACCGTACACGTCTTTACCAGATCACACTGGAAGCCCAAAGGGTCCATGCGTAAGTACGATACATATGAATTTCTCTAGCAGTGCAGGTAAATGTTTAACATAATCAACGTTAAAAAATTTGTTATGCTAAATTTATATATAATAAGTGTATGTGTTGTAGATCTAAGCATATGAGACGGTCCCCATCGGATACATCATTGGCAAGCATCCCAAGCAGACGGATGTCCATCCGGTAAACAATTATCAGCCCTCCTCTACGACCCTCAGGTGAGTATTACATATTGTAGATTTATATTGTATGTCGTTTCAGAATTTCATCACATGATCATTAACTAGATGAAATGTCAATATGTCAGCTTGAGGTCATAATCGAGTTGACGTTGTCGATGGAGTAGAAGGGTCATGGTCTTGTGCGTGAATTAGTCGTTTCGCATACTCCACGAGACTAGATGTCCGATTCTATCCTAGATCGAGATCGGGTATGTGAATTGAATATAATTTATTGATTATTTTTTTGTATGAGTTGACCAATTTTATAAGTTAATAATTTTTAATGTTATTTGTATAGGAACGTGTTCCAGTTGATCGATGATCACCTTCGCCGCCGATGGGATCGCCTCCGCCTCCGATGATATCGCCTCTGCTACCGATGAGATCTCCTTTTCCTCGATCAGGCACCTTCCCCGTAGATCTCATCCGTACAGTGATCTGTATGACCTTTGGCTGGATTTATGGTGGAGATGAGAGAGGAGGTGGGCGCACTACGAGGAGAGGTAGGGGCACTGCAACGAGAGATGGGCGGCAAGATATCGAGTTTGCTTCAAGATGTTGCAGTGCTCTGCAGCAATGTATCAGAACTTGAGGTGGAGGTTGTAGCACTTCGATGCGATATAGCAGGACTACGAGGGGGTGATAGACAGGACGACGGAGAGGGTGATAGACGGGGTAACTTTCCGTTGTGGCTAGATACTGTATTTTGGGAGGAGGCGGAGGTGGCCCCGATGATAGAAGTGGAGGTGCTCGAAGTGGAGGAGGTGGCAGAGGCGAAAGGGCTGGCCGAGGTGGCGACGTGGGTGTCCCCGATGACAGAGGAGGGGGTGGTCGAGGTGGAGATGGTACCTATTGACGGAGGAGGAAAGGACATAGGTCGTAACAAAGGGTAAGAGGCGTGCTATTTACGTACCAGAACATGTGGTCGGTAAGAGGCCGAAATTATCGTCACAGTACGTCGTATCTCCCTTTACGGCTGAGGTGAAGATGAGGACACTCGTCGATGGGACGTACCCTAATCTCTTCCGAAAGGTGTACCATGCCAAATGGAAAGCATTCGAGACGGAGTGAAGAATAATTATGCCTGGGTAAGTATTTTACAATTTCAGTTAAATACACTATGCTAACTTATCTATACTTCTTTTAATAATTTTTCTGTTTGTTTATTCAGAGATAACCGCACGATATGGGGAGGAAGATCTCCGAGGCCTATAAGTGGTTTCACGACATCACCACTTCGGGGACTTAGCTCACCGACGGTATAAGTGAAATAGTCATATTGTTAGTTATTATGTATACATAATTTTTTTGTTCATGAAATGAAATAACTTCCTCAATATTTTTATTGGTGTTTGCTGATATAGTACATCGACCTGGCCATGGACTTATTACGTGATCGAGCTCGAAGATATCCAGATCATTCGATATTTTTGGTCGACTCATATTCAGCACTGAGTTCGTACGCGCCGTTACCATTAAGCATAAGTCGCTTCAACTTATAGGTAATGAGTACGTGATGCCTGAATATATGACCGAGTGGGTCGTAGGGATGTTGTCTAGTGTCGGGGGGAAGTCATGGGAGGGTTGTACACATATATACATTCAAGTGATCGTGAATCATCACTATATTACCGTGGAGATTGTCTTTACTGACTCCACTATATATGTGTACTACTCTGACCATTCCTGTATGACACAAGGCCAGCTTGAGCATAATTTGGAGCCGCTTTCAGTGATCGTTTCCTTGATGGCTGCCCGAGCCGGTGTATTATGAAGGACATACTAGCCATCGTGCGGGACACGAAAATGACGAGACAGTCAAGATCGTAAGTATTTATAATTTTTTTAAACTTGGAAACTTAGGTTTTAGCTACACGGTACCGTACTAACACGTTATTATTCAATTGCATGGGTGATTGCAACATGTTTGCAATTAAATACATTGGTATAGGACATAAGATTGGTGGAATCAACGAATCGTGGATACAAATATTGAGGAATAAATTAGCGTTCGATTTGTACGAATTCGAGTGTGACTCGTAAACATTATATATTTAATTGTTTATTTATTTATCAGATAATTGTAAATATTG
>CAIGRN010013769.1:0-12783 GCA_903798345.1 Fraxinus anomala
ATTGCCGCACTCAACCGAATTCGATAATCTGTTCGAGCTTGATGCGATTGCTTAACGAGACATGAACGAATACTTTTCTCTTGATTCTTGAACGATTCATATTTGACTCGAGCCTGATTGTGTGTACTACTTGAAGCCTCAACATGTTTTCTAAGGCATTCTTTCTTTTTCCAATTTGAGAATTTATTGTTAAGAAAGAAACCACCACTCAAACTGAAAGATAGCAGTAAAAACAAAAAAAAATGCATCTTTTGCTATACTATATTCCAACAAGTTAGAATGCTCATCATACCACGAAACACAAAATCGTCTATCTATGTTACCCATTCTTGTGGATAGAAACGCACGATTGCTAGGCTGACAAGAACCCCTTTATACATAAGCTCTTCGAATCACGTCTCGATCATTAACATCATAATTCTGTATTGAAACTTTCAATCCAGGATCGGCGAGAAGATGTGCAACATCAACATTCCCGACTTCTCCAACATCAACATCAACATCAACATTATTTTTATCACTTTTGTCTCGAACATTCATTTCATCAGTATTTTGCTCATCATAAAAAAATATAGATTTATGTTTAAAGTATTTGTCCATAACTGATACAAACAAAAAACTAACCACATTAGCAATTTTCAATCTTCCTATATCACTTCACGTAAATATCCCTAAATCCCTAATCAGAAATCCCCAAAATCAGTTATCAAAAATCCCTAAATCCAAGCCCTAATTAGAAATCCCCAAAATAAGTTATCAAAAATCCCTAAATCCAAACCCTAATCAGAAATCCCTAAATNACATTAGAAGTCTCTAAATCAATTTCTTCTTCTCATAAGTCATACCAACTAAATTTCAAACATATTAATTAGCAAGTTTCAATCTTTCTAAATCAATTTACATATAAATAAGAAAGCCCCAATCAGAAATCCCTAAATTTCTAAATAAAAATCCCTAAATCCCTAGCTATTAATTTCCAAAAATCCCTAATTCAGAAAATAGAATTAATGGCAACATTGGAAAGTCACACACCTTCAAGAGGATGGCAGTGGTCGGAGCTCAGGTTGACAGGGGCGGACGCCGCAGACGCACAGACGGGCAAATCGCATACGAAGTGGTAACTGTCGGATGCGTCACATGATGCGTGGGTTACGGGTAGACTGCCAGCGAATGCATGGGTAGACGACGAAATCGTAATTGTTGGGTCGTCGACGGAGCTTGGAACACGAATTGAGAAAATGGATTGGTTGCCATGGTGGCTTGTGGTGTGGCCATGTGGGGAGAGTGGGAGAGAGGAGAAAATGAAGGGTTTCAATTTTTATTTTTTTCTTTTCCTATTTAAAAAAATAAATTCAAAATCTAGGGGGTCACGTGACCTCTTAGGCCACCCCCGGTCCGCCCCTGCATGTAGCACCAACCGGTTGTCGAAATACAACTCTTTATTGTGTCTTCATCAGAATGTTTTGATTCGATTGGTCATCAAAGTAGCAACCAACCATTTGTCGTCCGAGTGCCGAAGCTGAATAATGCTTGATGGCTACAACCACTGCCGAAGTTCAATGGCTACTTTATCTCTTTCAAAAAACTAGGTCTTTAACTAGAACCTCCAAGTGTTTTCTGTGATAACCAGATTTGGACAAAAGTTGTTCCAATTAGTTGAACCACAAAATAGAAATTCTTTAATTCATTGGCGGAAGCTGAAATCATGACTTTGGAAATTTTAGAATCGTGCCAAAAAAATATAAGTTGGTCAATGCCGAGAAGCCCATTGGTTCTGTTTGTAAGTGACTGGAAAAATGTGTGTANGAAATCATGACTTTGGAAATTTTAGAATCGTGCCAAAAAAATATAAGTTGGTCAATGCCGAGAAGCCCATTGGTTCTGTTTGTAAGTGACTGGAAAAATGTGTGTAGGTGATCGGAAGATATTGTCACATAATTCTCTAAACTGTGACTTGAAACAATAATTATTGATAGAAGATTATTCACAAAATTTCTTAACTAATAAAATTGATAAAAACTACAAGAAGGTGAAATTGATTCTTGTTGAAAATATGGTAGAATTGATGGAAGGAAGAAATTTGTATGTGTGAAAGTGAGAAAAAACTATAATGGATTTGCCTTTCTTTTGGGAATTGATAAGTCAATTCACTACACTGCAAAAGACCTTTTGCAGCGTTTTAGCGTACGTTGCGGGGGTCGATGTTGTCATTGAGGGAAGAAACATAGCATCGTTTATTCACCGTTGCAAATGCCCTCTTTTGCAGCATTTTTTCAACATTGTCAAATGCCCTTTTTTTCAACGTTGCCGTTAACCTCTCGCAGCATTTTTTCAATGTTGCCGTTAACCTCTCGCAGCATTGCCGTTAACCCTTTTGCAACGTTTTTTTCAAAATTAATTCGCATTTTCTATATATGCTTACAATTCGAATAATAAACTTTATGATCATTATTCGTTAATTTTTTTTATTTCATAACTAGATTTGTAAGACTAGTTTCAGATGATAACCTTGATAAGTGCAGCCAATTTTTGTCCATTATAGGCAGTGGCCGATCCGAGAATTTAAGTGAGTTAGGGCAATCGTTCATCGTTACCATCAACACCTAAAGAATGAGATTATTTATTAATATTTTAATTAGTTGAAAATCCCACTTCTTTCCTTTCGTTTGTTCACATCTTCGCCCGTCTCCTTTTTGACAAGAAAAAGATTCATATATTGCATATAAAATTTAGGTATTTGAAGCTTTTGGCTCTGTGGAGTTGGTGCTGCTGCCCACTGATCCTAAAACTGCCAATTGCAAAGGTTATGGTTTTGTACAGGTGAGTTTGATATTTTCTAATATAAGCATTCTCAGGACAGTTTGTTTGTTTACTTTGCTGTTCTACTTGCTAAGAAAAACTACTTTTGGGAAGAAATAACGACTGTCAGACGTGATATTGCATGAGATAATAGTAGTTCTGAATTTAGATTCCACGATAACCTTTGCAACTTCTGGATAATGAATGCATACATAACATAGTTCCCTTGCAGTTTGCACGTCTTGAAGATGCCAAGGCTGCACAAAATTTAAATGGGCAACTGGAGATTGCAGGTCGAGTTATCGAGGTATTTAGAAGCCCCAGCTAATTGGAAACCCTGACTACTTCGAATTTGAGAAACCAAATTTTGAGCCGATTGTCGCTGTCGGCATTGACATTGGGATTCATATTTGGAGTTCATCTCTCTCACCAACACTTGGTTTCAAAATTTTCCCCAACCGGTAACCACTAACCAAGCAACAACAACAACAGTCAACATACTCAACAATAATGGTTATTCACGTCCTATTTCCTCCATAAATAACTAATAAGCGATGTAGTTAGTAGTTACCCAACAACAACAATAATACCCATTGAAAATACTCTACACTGATATACCAGAAATTGAATCTTCCCCCTTCTTAGTTTTCCATGGAGAGTAAAATAGTAGTGAGTCTAGTGACCCACGGACTTTAAAAACCATTTCGACAATCAAATAGCGAAATACCAATATACTCAAGGTGTGTAAATGAACTTATATCTAAGAAAGTGAAAGCCCTCACAAATATACACAAAAATGAACCCATGATTTAGGGAAAAATGTAAGGATAGAGGCCAGAGGGTACCTACAGAAGTCTTCCAAGGAGGAGACAGTGTGGAGTCTGTGGACGGGTCGAATGTTGCTGCGGGCTACGGCGCTGCCCCAAGCGGTTTGTTTGTATTGGGTTGCTAAAAAAAAATTGGGGCGGCCCAACCCAACTCGCCTTACCCTTCTTATTTTTAACACGTTGCGAAAGACCCTTTTCACAACGTTTATTAAACGCTGCAAAAAAAAAAAAAAAAAATCGCAACTCGAAATAAACGTTGCGAAAGGTGACATTGGCAATATAGATTTATAAAATGTTGCCAAAGCTCAATTATGTTAACCAATGTTAACACTCACTTATTAAAATGTTACGATAGACCCATTTCGCAACACTTAACTACCAAATGTTGCCATTGATGAATTGCAAATAATCATTTTTGGTGTAGTGATTATTTCCTTATAACCCTTAATTTAAGCTACAATATTTTCTCAAAAAAAATAAAAATAAAAAATAAAAAATCAACATATATTTAATTTTTAGAAAAGATAAATTTGATTTATTATCTTAGTTTTGAGTTTGATATTTTTGAAATTGTATTCTTAATGTATGGTGGTTATGATTTTTTTTTTCCCCTTGATTATTTCCTTAATTTCAATATTCTAATTTTACATTTTGTGCTTAATTATTAGGTTCCAATTACTATGGTAAACAATGTAAAATATTATTGTAATCTAATCTGATTAAGATAAATTAAAATACTCATTTTTAAAAATCATTAAGTCACCCGAATTAATTAATTCTTATTGTTATAATGGTTGACATATAGAAATATGTCGGTTATTCATGTGATGGAAAATATCGTGTGGTGTGACAAAAATATTATGCTTGGTGATGTGTCGAGACAAAAAATGTATTGGTGAAACATTTAAATAGACAACAATTTTAAGACAGCAGATTGGCCTCGATATTTTATGTGTATTTTATGGTAATGTGGTTGAGAATAATTCTATTAGATATTGATTCAAATAAGAATTTTCTTTATCATAAAGAACAGAATTAGTGTACTTTTCTTGATTTTGAATTTGTCGCTTTCCTATCTTTTTGTCTTCGTCTTAAACTGGGCTAGATGTACGAAAGTAACGAAACAATAAATTTTTGTAATTATTTGTGTTACTATAATTAGTATGTTTGCACTGTAAATTAATTGCTTCATTATGTTACTCTCAATCTCGCACACTATCTAGAGAGTATGAATAATAGTAGACAATAAAAAGTTGAACATACTGATTCAAACATAATTTGGCGTTGTATTCGGCGGAGTTGGGGCGGAGGTGACACGCCGGCCTCGTTCCGACTTACTGTTTTCTGCAAATTTGAGGCTGTTCTGGTGCATTCCCTTTTGCTTTTCGTCTTCGTTCCACTCGGCTGCGTAGTAATGTTCTTCGGTCCCCTTGACATCTTTCGTCGGTGGTAGAAACATACTCCCCCACTGCGGGAAATGCACCAAGGTCACCGGAAGAGTACAGGCACAAATCATGATTCCCATGTAAGTTAACCCAGTTGCAGTGGAGTACGTCGAACTGGTGAAGAAAATCAGTTGAGTTAAACCGGAGCCGAAGTTGCCTCCGGCACCTGCAAGGCCAGAGATTATGCCGAGTGATCGCCGAGAAACGAAAGGAATAATTCCAAAAGTTGCACCGCAAGCAGCTTGTGCTCCGATGGAGAATATAATCATGTTAGTTACGGCGAGGGGAAGCGAATTAGCGCGGCCGAGAAGAATGCAGAAAACTCCTCCTAGGGTTTGTAAGATCCAAAGGGTCCATAGTCTTCCTCTCATCCCGAATTTTTTTGCTGAAAAATCAGAAGCAAATCCACCAAATGGGCGAGCTAAGAGATTAGCCATACCAAAAGAGGCTGCTATGATTCCAGCAGTATGAAGCTTTAAATCAAATCTGTAAACCATGTGGAAATCAGTGTTAGATAATGTTTTACTAGTTGCTACGATGCACCAAAACTTCAAAAAGGCTAGAGGACAAGTCCTTTCAGAACTATTAAAACGCTTTGTTCTAGATTTTTTTTTTTATTCAATAAAATTCGAAAACTTCACCAAAATGTGAAGAAACTTTCAACAGAAAAGGTTGAAATTGTATATTTGGAGATGTTTGAAGTAAATTTTCTAAAAATAGATTATTTGAAAAGTGATTTTTTTAGGAAGTATGGTTAAAAAAAAGAAAACGTTATACATCTACGTTTAAAATTTGTCGGAAAATGTGTGGATGAACCACTTCCTTGGGATTATGTTGAAGGCAATTAATTACAAGCTAGTGTTCTTTAATCAACCACTTCACTAAAAGAAATTAACAAAGTGATATTAGGTGGGGTGAGGCATCTAGCTACAAGTTTAGTTTGACTAATTGTGCTTATTTTTTAACATTTAATTAATTTTAAATAACTCTTTTATTATTAATATAATCATTAAATTATTTGTTATACAACATTTTCTATCATTTTAAAAAAGAGTATTTCACTTATTGCACATCATGGAAATGGTTTGTCGTATAGTAAAAAAGAAAAAGAATTAACCTGTCATAAAAATATTCCGCAATCACATTGTCAGTTGATAATTCAACTCCCATAGAATATCCATAGAGAAGGACGAAGATCCATGTTCTGTAATTTGTGACAGCATACCATAGTATCTGAATATTCAAGATAGACATATTCCCAATTAGTCAAATCCAAAATTTTGTTGATTCGATAGTAATAAATATTATAAAATAAATGTAATAACAAAAAGAGATAAAACTTTTGTTCGTATTAGTTATTACTATTATCTATAATGATTATGTACCAAATACGTTGTCTCAAGGTTAAAAAATGGGTCTAGGGAAAGAGGGAGGACTATTGTCACTGACCTTGCCGAATTTATCTTTTGCAACATCGCCCTTCTTCTGTAGGGCACCAAGATTTCCATCAGGCAAATCTTGGCCAAGAGTCAAAACCAAAACACCCATAATCACATGAAGCCATCCTGGAATGAAGAACGCAATCCTCCAGGCCGTGAATGGAGTTGCTCCAGCCTTATGAATTATCTCGTAAAGCACTGGCATGAGAAGCTGGGTGGCGCCGCCACCCATGTTCCCCCATCCGGCGGCTGTTCCATTGACAACCCCAATAATCTTAGAATTAAACATTGTGCTCATCCAGTACTGGCACGAGACGAACGTCGCCAGGGAAAATCCAATCATAAACCTGACTGCGATATATCCGGCGGCATCGGACACAAACGACATGCAGAAAACCGTCGGGGCAGAGAGCATGATGACAAACGCGCAGCCGTATCGTGGCCCTAGTAGATCACAAACAGCCCCCATTGCAAGCCTGGAAAATATACTTCCCGAAACAGAAGCCACCCCGGCATTTCCGATATCAATCTTCTTGAGATTCAGATTGTCCCGGATAATCGGAACAAGCGGGGCAGCGGCAAAAGTGGACACAAAACAGGTGAAAAACGAAATCCAGGAAAGATGGAATGTTCTCATGTGAGGATTAGCAAAGGAAAAGAGCTTAAATTTCTTCGCTTTATGTTCTGAATCCACAGGCAGGTCAAATTTCGCCGTGGTATCAGTCGGGACTATTGGCGAAGCCACGGAGAAGGCGAGAACAGGTTCTCGGCCCGTGACTCCGTGCATGGAGCTTCCTGGAGATCCTTCAATATCAGCCATTTCCGGCACTTGAATATTCTTGGAATAATAGAGGATTTGAAGAGGAATTATAATGTAAAGATATATTATTTTCCTTGTCCAGGTGTCGTTTATATAGTTTTACGGAGTTGACATTTTCATTTTCTACTTAGCTTTAAATGAGCAACTTGAGTTACCAACGGTTGCATTGTTGCATTTGCACATTTTTTTAATCAATGGAATCCATTTCGCCGCATCTGACTATGAATAGTGTTAGCCTTATCGTATATCCCAAAGGATTCATAGCCATTTTAAGGGATCCTGTGTCTTGTTAATTGCTGGATTTACCTATCTCACTCGAGGGCGTAAATCTTGTATTCCAAGAGCTCATATCCCACGAGAAGGTATGTTTGGCACGTTGATGTCAACTCATGACCATCTACGGCTTTATGTTTCAAGGATTGGCTTGTTCATTTTTAAAGTTGTACTAAGGTTGAGTTCAAGATATTGTAAGATAATTTGGTCCATATTCAAGACTTTGGGCACGACAATATAGTGGTTCCACCTGCCATCGCTAGATTGAGATATGTGGGGTGGTGGGTACTTTGACGACTTTGTATTATGTCTCAAACTATAAAAAGTTAAATATGCCTTCCCTCATGTCGATCGAGAACTCTCTTGGATGCTAACCTCGTCACCTATTTATGAGAGGATTGAAAAGCATGCATCTTTGATGTACTAGCTATCGTGATCGATCTAATTTTATGGTGGTTGTGCTAGGGCATCCCAAGTTTCTAAGACTACAATTCAGGAAACTCTCATAAAAGATACAATTTTGTATGCCATGGTAAAGTTGTTGTAGGAATAACACAAAGACTTAGAACATTAATAAACAATTTCACCATCACCATCACCACCACCACCAATAATAAGTATGTGCTTGACATAGACTAGCATTCACATACTAATTTAATCCTTTGATTAAGGTGTAACGATTAACTGCTAATTAACATACTCCATCTTCTACCCAGTGACTTGGCTATACAATGTAATTTTGCATATCTTAAGGGTACTTACACCATATAAAAGTATTTTATTTAAATTAATTTCAATACTACTGAGGTGTAAGTTTTTCTAATGAAATAAATACATAATAAATTATTTCTATGTACGTCCGTCTTATGCCAAAGCCACATACATCTAGACCTCAAATAAAAAAAAAACTACATAGTTAAAGTCCAAATTAAACTAATGATTTCTAAACAAATGGATTAATTACTTTAAAATTCATTTAAGCATAATTTTTTTTGGTCGGCTCTAACTTCGTTCAAGCCTATCCAAAATAAATTTCTCTTGAGTCTAATATATACGATTAATTATGAGCTACCAATTGAGCTTAACATTGTTGTGGTAATTGTTCTAATTTGAAAATTAATATTATGTATCAAGTAGTTTACTTTAATGAGTCATAACATAGATTTGGTTTATTCAAATTATTTTTTTCTCGAGTTCATAAAATGTCATTTATTACGAGTATCGAAATAAGTTCAATATTAATAGGGTAGTTCTCAATCCTCCAATAAATACACAATTTGCCCAAATAAATTATTGACCTCGAAACTTAGCCCATGTTTGATCCACATTTTGGGAAAATCATAATTCTCAGGTGATATTTTTCATCCCCAAAATAATTTTAACTCATCACCTCATCGTCTAAAAATATATCTTTGTCAATATTTACAATGTAGTACCTAAATTTTATAATTTTTGCATTTAGGGCCTCATCTCGATTTTAAGCTCTGAAACCACACTTCTCCTTTCGAGTCATCATTACAATATTTTCAAGACTTTAATTGTTCTGAAATATTTTTCACGATTTTCACTATAGTCATTAAACTTTTTAGAATTTGCTAAAATGCATCTTACTCGAGTTTTTTCAAATAATAATTTGTGAAAATTATTATTTACACTCTGATAATATTTCCTCCTTCAACGGGATAATTTTGAGCATAATCTCTCGAGTTGTGAGAAATATTTTATTTTGGTATTTTATCTTTTGAATTGTACGACTTCCAATAAATATAATTATGTTATTTATTTAAATTTAAATATTGGTAAGCTTGTACAAAATTTATATTTAAGGAACCTCATAATAATTAGTGACATAGGGCCTCCAAATTTTTAAAACGGACCTGTTTCTAGGCTTCTAACAATAGTTGAACGTTTTACACTTATTCATTATGAAAATTACACGTCCTTCTAATGATAAAAATGTAATAAATTCTTTCTAGCAACTTAAAGTATTTGCATATGATTTTCAGCTTTTTTATTGTACTTAAAAAGTATTTCTTAAAGAAATTATGAAGAAACATACTTTAATAAACAAAAACTTTTATACTTAAAAGCTAGCCAAAAAGCTTTAAAGAAAATAATGTAAAAAGGATGATGGTTAAAGTCCAGAAGTCATGGATTTGTATATTTAGAAAGAATTCAAAATACGGCTGGCTACTCATAAGTCAATGTGACATTGGAAAAAATATGCATCAACTGGATTAATATTAATGAATGTGTCTCCTGGTAAGGCTAGATGGCCAAATATTTCCTTAATTAACAGCTTGTGACTGTCTGCTTGATAAGGACATAAACGTATATCAAATAGCTCACCTTAACCTTTCAGATACTGTGAGAGTTTTTTTCCTTTTCTTTTTCCATTTTGGGTGAATTATTGTTGGAGATTGTCAGCAAATGAGGTGGTTTATGGTTGTGGATGCATGAAATCGTTGATGACAAATGAATTTTTCCCATACTTGAAAGGGTGTGGAAATTTTAATGATTAGATATGTTTTTTCAATGATTTTTACTTTGGATAAGCAGAAGTGCGGATAAAAACAATAAAACGCTGAATTTCCCCGCGAATGCAAAACAGATACAAAAAATTTAGCGATTTAATGTAATATCCTAATTTATTCAATAAATCCTCCCTTTTTGCAAACCTGAGTTGTCTTATCTATTCAATTCAATATTTATACTAATTTAATCTTAGAAATAAAATTTCAATACGAAAAACCAACTTTAAAGTATAATCCTTGTATAAAGAAAGTTACCAAATTCAACTCATAATGCAATAATTACGTTGAATCCTTAAATAATACTAATTTTAGAAATGGAATTCTAGAATAAAAACACTATCAAAGACAACTCCCAATACCATAATTCTACAAGTATTGAATTTGAGAAGGCTTCAATTATAATTCTTTGTCATTCATAATGCTTAGTAGTAGGAATAAAGACACTACAAAAAATAGGCTCCACCGACCAAGGTTTCATCGACCAATCGAAAGTGGTCACTATAAGACATGATCACCAACCACATATTGGTCGGTAAAAGTTTCGGTCTATTATAGTATGCTCGTCAGCGACCACATAATGGTTGCTGATGTAACTATTCAGCAACCAATTTTGTCTTGGTCGCTGGAAGTGTTGACGGGATGTATCCCGCCTATTTTTTTAGCTATTTTAGTGACCAATAGCGTGGTCGTTGAATATGAGCAACCTTCAGTGACCACAATTTGGTCGTTGGTGCGCCTCTTTACCAACCAATACCATTTGGTCGCTAAAAGACTTGGCAGGATGTATCCCGCTTAGTTTTTTCTAACTGCTTCAGCGACCAACAATGTGGTCGCTAAATATGAGCCCCCTTCAGCAACCAAATAATGGTGTGGTGCGGCTCTTCACCAATCAACATCGTTTGGTCGCTAAAAGACTTGGCAGGACGTACCCCGCATATTTCTTCTAGCTGCTTCAGCGACCAACAACATTAAATATTGTGGTCGTTAAATATTACCCGCCTTTAGCGTACAGACATGCTTGCTGGTGGTAGTCATCAGCGACCAAGCGCCTTATGGTTGCTGAAGCCATTGGCGGGAAAGGTCCCTAAAATATCCCATTATTTTATCTCTTATTATTGTTCATTAGTTTAATCTCTAAAATATGAAAGGAAAAAAAAATAGAACCAACTATTTGCCCTAATCCTAATGGCCTCGTTCTTCCGTCCCTCACGGCTTTGGCGATTTCTCCATCGCCTCCCTCCTGGCTTTGGCAATTTCTCCAATTTTCTCTCATGTACAAAATTATGGTTTGTAATTTTACACTGCCTCTTCTCATGCTCTAGTGATTCCTCCAGCCCTCTACGCCTCTCTAACCCAGAATCCCCTCTACGACGAAGTGAGAGAGACTTAGATATTAACGAGATGGAGATTCCCAAATTACAAGAACTGGTATTTTTATAAGCTGTATTATAGGTGTAACGAGGGGAATTTGAGGTCATCATATGAAGACACAGTGTTTGAGTTCTTGTTGGCAGTGTTTAAATTTGTCCTTGTTTATTTCACACACGAACGCAATTAATGCATGTTTATTGAATTCTTACCACTTTGTTTGTTGTTAGAATTTTGTTTTTATTTTTATTTTTTATGGTCTTCTCTATTTGATACATTGTTTTTTTTTTCAAATAATAATAATAAAATTATTGAGCTTTTAGTCTCTGTTTCAATAATTAATGACCGAATTTTGGAACTTTGGTTGGGCTTATTTGCAGTAGTATGTTTTTGATTGAAAGTAAGAAATTTTTTGTCAAGTTCCTTATTGTTGATGATATTTATATTTTCATTTCCTTGTGCTTTGTTATCTGCATACTCCTTTGGTCTTAAACTTTGTTGTTCTTTGGGGCCCAACCCAATATTTAAAAAGCATGTATAGACATATAGTAATGAAACAAGAAAAATAGAAGTAGAGATTAAGAAACCAAGAAAGTGAAATAATGACTCCGAACAAATTATAAATCAAGACAGTGATAATTATAAAATCAGGGGAGTGATATTTGCAAAATTATATTGCTAAAGAGCTGAGAATGACATATTGGAGAGATTGTAGGGACCGTTGAAAGTGAAATGTAATGGAATTTGATTTTCAAACACTCCTTATTTATAGATTTAAATTAAATAAAAAATAGAAATTTGAATTCAAATTTCAGATTTGATGGCACATTGCTCACCTAGGCGAGAAGGATGAGGTTGGCTTAAAGCCAAAAAAGTGAGCGGTTCGGCTCGCGTGCGAGCAGCCCGCCTTGGACGTGAGCTGAGTTCACAAGTTGCTCGTCTCACCTAGCACTCATATATTGTACAAATATTTTTAAATTTTATAACTAATACAAATAAAATAATTAGCTTAGTCTTCTTATCTTATTACTAAAATATTGCATTTAAATAAAATTATCCAAATGGTACCATCAAGCTCTTTACTTGTACGGCCCTCAAACGATGGCCACAATAAACAACAGTAACAGTGACTTATCACTACATATTATTATAGATTTCGGTAGCAATTATCAATGTTTACTGTGATTTAATTTTATGAGTTTGTGATTGGTTTGTCAAAAGAAAAATGTCGTGGAACATGGACAATAATTATCGTCTAAGCGACTTGTTCACCTTTTT
>CAIGRN010013778.1:0-14197 GCA_903798345.1 Fraxinus anomala
TTGACATTTGGCGATATGGTGTTGACGATAGTCTTTGTAGAGGATTTTGACCATCTTGAAATCTACACATTAAATGACTACTACTTTAAATCCATT
Source organism: Fraxinus anomala (assembly GCA_903798345.1). Classification (NCBI taxonomy): domain Eukaryota; kingdom Viridiplantae; phylum Streptophyta; class Magnoliopsida; order Lamiales; family Oleaceae; genus Fraxinus; species Fraxinus anomala. The sequence continues at coordinate 97 of CAIGRN010013778.1, forward strand.
TTGATACGGTGTGCTTATGTTGCCTTTTTACTTATAAGTGGTTTATCTATAATCAATGAGTAATGTTATTTATTATCATCGATGATAGTCATCGTATTTAGACGATCAAAATTTTATTTGCCGAGAATTGCAAGAACTAACATGAACTCGATAAAATTGATTTCAAAATATTTATTATCATGTCAACATGAGATTAATGCTCTCTTTTTTTGCAATTTGATTAGGTTTGATTGTGATTTGAGGTTAGTTAATTCTTGTCACATGTTACGTACAAAAACAAAAATAAGGACATGCCAATTTTAATTTAGGTTGTGTTTTTTATATCTGAAAAAAAATATTTCAAGATCACCAATTTCAAAATTTATATGTTATTTAATACTACATTAATATTAATCTGATTTCTTGAATAAAATATTATTAAAAAAATATTCTCAAATTTTAAAGTAAACGCATTTTCCATTTTAATGTTTTGAGAAACAGTTTTTCAGAATAATAAAAAGAACACATTTTCAACAATTTCAAAACAGACACTCAAAACACAAAACACAAAATGAGTTCAAAACTCAAAACTCAAAATTGAAATATAAAGAGAACGGCCTTTTAGTTAATTTTAGTTTTAATATGAATTTTACTGTTTTTTTATTTTAGTTCAATATGTTAGAAAAATTTTACAGTGTTTCTTGCTTCCTTTTTCAATATCTCGTATGCGAAGTTCAAGAATCATTATCTTGCTCAATTTGACCCGGAGATCGAACGAACATTCAACTTTCGAAAAAGATAGCAATTAGAAACACGCCAAAATAGAAAGAAGAAGACATGGTAGAGGAAAATCTGAATCAAATAGTCATCGGGGCTAATCTGGAAGCAATGCTTATGATGAACACGTTTTCATCTTCTAATTTTTGAAAACAATTTTTCAAAATGCCAAAAAGAACACATTTTCAATTGTTTCAAAATAGACACTCAAAACACAAAATACAAAATGAAGTCAAAACTCAAAACTCAAAATTGAAATACAAAGTGAATAGTCCCTAAATTTTTCTTAATATACCTCTACATTAAGTTATGATTTAAATAAGAGTGGTTAATATTTATTAATAACAATGTATGCTAAAAGATGTTAAAAACATATTTAACAAAAATTATTCTTTAATAGTTAAAATTTGATTATGCGGTTATAATGAAATATCAGATAAGGCAATACAAGAGTTTAATTGTTCCAATTGTCACTGAACTTATGCACATGTCTTCGATTGCACTCTAAAATTTAAAATGTTGAGTTTTGACGACTAAATTTTGAAAAACCTTAAAGACTTGCCTATTTGCTAACCTCCGTTTCAAATACCTAACGAAATTGATGACGTGACTTGGCGGAATGTGGTGCCCCGTCATGTTGATAAAATTTGAGGTGGTCGAATTTTGACACTAAGTGTTCGTTTGATAGGTAAAGGAGAAAATGAATTCCAATTCCATGTTAGTTAGAATATAAAAACTCAACAAACCTATAAGAATTCATTTTCCTTGAAAACTAAATAAATGTAGTTTAAAGTGGTTGTACCTTAAAATTCGATTTCTATTTTCATGTTGCAATCAAACGGCCAAAGTGAAATTTATTTTCTTTTGATGTGATATTTTTCATGAAAAAGTTTGTAGTCAAAATGGCCTAATTTTTGAAAACCGTCTTCAATTGCTCATTATATTTTGAAAAATGTCTTCTAATACTCACCGAACTTTGAAGTGGTCGAATTTGGCTAATGAACTTTAAGATAGTTGAATTTTGGCCACTAAACTTTGAGATTGTTGAGTTTTTACCAATAAACATTGCAAAACGTCTTCTATGACTGTTAATAAATTTGGATTTAATAAATATTTGATGTTAAATTTTAATTTAATTTTATTTAGCAACAAATTAATTGTGTTTTGTTGTAAAAATCAAATATTATGATGAAAATAGCTTAAAATTCTACAAAAATAAATTAAAATTAATTTTAACTACTGTGTAATTGAATAATCATTCCTAGTGGTATAGACAATTCTTGCAAAACTGTGCAAAGGAAGTGATTACTAATTGCAAGTAAACATACAATATATTTATTGTTAAAATTAAATTAAAATCGAATTTTAGTCCATGTTTGATGATCATTATTTTAAAAAAAATGAGTTTTAAAAAGTAATTTTTTGGAGAATGTGTGGTTAAAAGGTTGAATTTATATGTAAATATTTTATTGTATAAATGTGTGGTTAAATATTTTGTTTAAAATGGAGAAACGGATACTTAATTAAATCCAAATTTATAGTGAGCAATAGAAGACGTTTTTCAAAGTTTAGTGGTCAAAGTTCAACCATCTCAAAATTCATTTGCCAAAATTTGACCACCACAAAGTGCAGTGAGTAATAGAAGAAATTTTTCAAAGTTTAGTGGCTAAAATTCGATTATTTCAAAGTTTAACTGTGTGACGGGATTTCACACGTGCATTCCATCAGCCACGTCACCATTTTCGTTAGAGGTTTGAAATAGAAGTTATGTCAATGAATAACATAAAACGTTTTTCAAAGTTCAATGACTAAAACTCGATATTTCAAAGTTCAATAAGTAATCGAAGAGCTAGAAATAAGTTTAGTCACTATTGGAACAATTAACTCGCCAATACAATGGAGACGGGCGTTTCAGTAATTTCATGGCATCTAAAATCCAGAAAACAAAACCACCGCCGTCTCCCAATCCCATCGCTATTAAACTGCACAATCCTCCAATTCTCTCCGGCGGACTCCGTTCACCTTTCCAATCCCCATTATACCCTTCGAAACTTCATAATTCCAATCAAATCCTAAATCCACGTCTCTTACGTATACATACATTGTATCTATACCTCATAATGCTCGAATGGCTCAGTACAGGCAATCCGGAGGTTTCTTCAACGGCTATGGCGGCATGAGAAACGGAGGAGATCACCTATCGATCGGAGTGCGAGGTGGCGGAACCACTCCTTCGGTCCCGTACCACCACCGTCGTCGACTGAAAGAGCCACACAGTTACAAGATCTCGATCGGATGCTGCATCGTGATACTAGCCTTCATTCTCTCGGTTTCGGCTTTTTTCTATTTTGCTTTGCAAAGTAAAGGTACACATCGTGATCTATTGGATACTATGAGTGTGATTTTGATTAATTATGGAGGTTGAGTTTTCACTGAAGTTAGTTTAAGTTTATAATTATTGATTATTAATTAATGCAAGTTATTGGAAAGAAAGGAAACTAAAGAAATTGTAAGTGATTGGACTGTGTGATTATTAGATTGATAGTTAGCACTGATCAAACCGTTAGTATCTACTGTGATTACTAGTTTGTTGTTTTTGAAGTGAGCGGATTTACATTTTCAGAAGCAGAAAGTATTGGTATAGATTATGAATTTCAAATTTTGAGAAGGCGTAGATCTATAGCGTCCTTGTGCATTTGTGAATCAGAAATGTGGTGTAGTAGGTGCTTCGAATTTTTTTTTTTTTACTCTGTGTACTAAAGAAATTTCAGCTGCGAAAGAGAACTATCTTGTAGTAGTATTTAACTCTAATAATTATTGTGGTAACAAGTAAATAGGTCGTATTTTGAATATCATGGTGCATTTGGAGATGCATAAGATATATCATGGAATTGAAAAGAAGTTTGGAAATTCAGTAAATACGTGGTTATAAACTTCAGTGTAGGTATAAACTCAAGTAAAGCTTCCATTCGACGTATTCTTCTATTAGTGTTTATTATTCCAATACAGTCTATCAATTTTGGGACTGTTGGGTTTCCTTATTTGTTCACCTTTTGTTGGTTAATATGGAACTAGGCCTCAAGATTGGAGTTTGTGAAAAATGAATTCAAATTGAAATGGAAACATTTAAAATTCCATTGCCAGTGCCCTAATCTTTACATTCAATCATAGCATTAGAATTTTATTAGTCCATATTAGTTGATAGTTTATAATATGACATTTACTAATCTGTCCATGTTAACAGCAGAAACAAACTGGCATAGAGCTCAAGACGATGACATAGAAAATGATACCGATTTTCTCATGAACGTGACCCGGACGCAGAAATCCAAAGAGCTCAAGTTTGGACATGGATCTGTTTTGCATGGTCGGGATTCACGGTATTGGGACAAGGACGACAGAAGAAGAGATGAAGATTACAGTGAAGCGGAATTGGAGCGAGTCCGGGATGATTCCACAAATGAGGTTCACGCTGTGGATAAGAAATCTTCTACTTCTGATTCTCATAAAGTTTTAAGTAACAGAAGAAATGGTTTATACAATGAGGCTGGGCGTGATGAACTAAAAATGTATGAAGCTGAATATGAGGCTTCTTTAAAGAGTACTGAACAGTCTAAACATATACATAGCAATAAAAATCAGCAATCAGGCGATGCAGCTTGGAGAAAGCATGATTCTGCGGATGCTGATGATGAATACGATGATGGTATTGATTTACAGGATGACCAAATCGAAGAATATGATGATGTTGGACATGATGATGAGGAGCATTCTGGTGCCCATGAATCCCACAGCACTGATGGAGAATCTTCTCGTGCGCACAATTCTAGAAACAAAAACCGAAAAAATATTGAGGAGGCTGATAAAGCTTCCACTGATTTGTCCCATAAGGAATCACTTTTAAACTCTCAGCATTCCGAACTCATGGTCAATTCCAGACATGTTAGTTTTCTTGATGGTCAATCTATTCGAAGAACAACTCCTGAAAGGCGCTCAGGTTCCAAAAAGAAGACAAAACGTCGAAGAACCTCTGGTATTCACTTGTTCTGATAATTGCACAAGATACTTCGAATAAGAAGTTGCCTATTTTTTTGTTGACGCGCATGTTACTTGTTTTCTTTGGTCAGTTTTTGGTTCTGAGTGAATTAAAATAATGAACTCTGTTGATACTGTATTTGAAATAGCACGAATCTTATTTGATTCTATGAGGTTTTTTTATCCATACCATAACTCTGAAGTAGGTTTTGTGATATTAAAACCAACATGCATAATAACAAACTAAGCCAAATAATGAACTCTGCTGATACTGTATTTGAAATAGCACGACTCTTATTCGATTCTATGAGGTTTTTTTATCCATACCATAACTCTGAAGTAGGTGATATTAAAAGCCAACACGCATAATAACAAACTAAGCTTTATTCCTAATAACAGCTAAATAATTCCTTTTCAGCTGCTCCGTTTAACTGATTACTATATCTACCAGGAGATCCTGCATCTTGATACTTGGAGACCATAACAGGCTATGTTTCTGTCTGTCTCTCCCTCTTCTAACATGTTCTATGTAAATTTTATGACTCTTATGAACACGAATCTCTTTAGGTCTACATCCATCTTAATATTCTCTATTCTGATACTCTCACCTTATTAAATTTGGCCCTTTAACAGCACAACTTTTAGTCCCATAAAGCCTAGAAAGTCTAATTAGTGTCGTGTAGAATTTACATTTTAACCTTAAAAAGAATCCACTATAATGCTGTATATCATCATCAGTTCCTCCTGCCTTGTTGATAAATAGTAATTGAACATAGATTTTAACACAATTACTTTTTGGGACAACATGAACATCTTTGGGGACCTTGATAATCTCCTTGTTCCTGAAGGACATTCAATATACTTAAGACTAACATAATACGGGTAAGAAATACATAGGAAATAGTATAAGTTGCTTTTCAAGGACAGAAAATGAAATAGGTATTTATCAGTACTGAGTACTTGACTACTTGGTGTAATGAATGAATGAATGAATGGTTTAACTTTTTTTTCAATTGTACTACTATATTGACAAGTGGCTTGACATTGCATTGACTCAATCAACTAATGTACAGAATGACCTATTCTATAGCTTCTGTGCAGCATGGGAAATATTAATTGAAATAAAGGCTAGTGTTAAAGGTTGACACGAGCATATTGAAATGTAAGCAAAACGAAATTGAATTTTATGATGCTTAGCATGTTAAATGTTTGAAATAACTAGATGAGTTATTTCCCCTGCTTTTACTGAATTTGTTATTGGTTTGGATTTCAACTCCAAAATTCCAGGTTCCTGTGAGATGAAAATGTTGAATGCATCTTCACTGCTTGTAGAGCCTTTAGAAAGTAGAAAATTTGCAAGATTTTCCCTACAATATACAGAATCAGAAGAGAAGCCCATTGAAGACGAAAGATGGGAACCCAAATTTGCCGGACATCAAAGTCTCACAGAAAGGGAAGAATCCTTTATTGCCCATGATCAGAAAATAAACTGTGGCTTTGTGAAAGGTCCAACAGGATTTCCAAGTACAGGATTTGACTTGGCTGAAGATGATGCAAAATACATTAGTAGTTGTCACATTGCTGTGATGTCTTGTATATTTGGGAATTCAGATCGCTTGAGATCACCAATGGGCAAAACGGTACTTTACCCCTTCACACTGTTGTTCTTTATTAAGTTAGTTAAGAAGAGCAAAATAAAATGAAATATAGAAAAAAAATGATAAGCACTAACACAGAGTAGGATGTCGGTTTAGGGGTTTGATATGCATCAATATGCAGATCACTTGGCTTTTTATGGATTTGTTTAACACATAGGATTTCTCTGGTATTCAATTTGTTAGAATGAATAAAGCTTGTTTAATGGAATCTGATTGTTGTCTTTTTTACGCTGACCTCCTTTGCCTGTGTATATGGTTGGCATCCCCATTGTCATCTCATCAACTAAATCATGTGGCTTATTTTCCTATTCCAAATCACTATATAGCACTATATCCCTATCTGTATTAGTGTTTCATAGTCACCAATTTGTGAAGTTGAACTTGTAGCATCCAATGAGCTGGTCAATGCTTCTGATCTAACCTTTTTTCTTGTTTTATAAATTCAGGTCTCTCGTCTGTCAAGGAAAAATGTATGTTTTGTAATGTTTGTGGATGAAGTTACTTTACGTATGCTTTCTTCAGAAGGTCATATGCCAGATAGAATGGGCTTTATTGGGTTGTGGAAGATTGTGGTTGTGAAGAATCTTCCTTACGCTGACATGCGGAGAGTTGGGAAGATACCAAAATTTTTGCCACACCGTCTTTTTCCTTCAGCCAGGTACATTAAATGCTTTTCATTTTATGTAATGGCTCCTTGTTTGACTCATCTTATCTGTACTATTTTCTAATTTTGGGTGATAATAGATCTGAATTTCTGGTCTACAAAAGAAGAGTAAATTTATTTCATAATTCATTCATGTGTGCTGGATCTGGGAATTTATGAATTCGTACTTTGAATTGTGCCAAACTAACAACCCTTGTTGGATATTAGATGAAAACATAAGAAAGTGTACGCCGATTAATTTTCCATTTTGTTGTAATTGTAAAACAAAATATTTCAATCATGGAGGGGGTATTGAGTCCTGCAACATATTAGTAAGAAGATTAATCATGAAATTCTTGACTCGATTTTCATCTACACCATAGTAAAAATATATTTTGCCTTCAACTCAAGGAAATAATTTTTGAATTTTATCTTTTTTTTTTCTTGCTCGTTAATTTTTCACTTATAAACTGCTTATCTAAATGTCCCTTTTGTGTTTTACTTTATCCATTTGCTTCTGGAAATTATTTCAGGTACTCAATTTGGTTGGATAGTAAACTTCGTCTCCAACTTGATCCGATGCTTATCTTGGAATATTTCCTGTGGAGGAAAGGTTATGAATATGCTATATCCAATCACTATGACCGCCATTGTTTGTGGGAAGAGGTTGCCCAAAATAAGAAGCTTAACAAGTACAACCATACTGTTATAGACGAACAATTTACATTCTATCAAGGCGATGGAATGAAAAAATTTAATGCATCAGATCCGAACAAGCTTCTTCCGAGCAGTATGATTTTGCATTTCCATTTTGTTTGAAATCTTTTTTCTCAGCATAATCTTTATTTGTGTATAATATTTTTGTTTCTTTAACAGATGTACCTGAAGGGTCTTTTATTGTTAGGGCCCACACACCAATGTCAAACTTGTTCTCTTGCCTTTGGTTTAATGAGGTCGAACGGTTCACTCCTCGTGACCAGCTAAGTTTTGCGTATACATATCACAAGTTGAGAAGGATGAATCCTGAGAAATCCTTTTATCTCAATATGTTCAAGGTGAGCCCTCCATTGCATCCTAACTCTAATTGAGCATAACCTACAAGGCAAATTGACCAAACATTTACGGTGTTCTTGAGCACTAATAGTGCTTGTTTGGCATGCAGTATTATATACAATGAACGAGATTATGGCTTATATCTCTTTCGTGGTATTGTCTAAAGCCCATTTACATGTAATGCAGGACTGCGAGAGGCGAAAGGTTGCGAAGTTGTTCCATCACAGGTCCGAGGAGAGAAGGAATATCGCTCAACATGAGACGGCATAGTTTTCAACACGATCTGGAGCTTATCATAGAAACCGATTCATTTTTTGTACAAAATGAATCACCAGGAGTAAACCGTTTCTTTCTGAGTAATTTGCGAAGTTGCAGAGGTGATTCTGATATCACACAATGAATGTAAATTGCCAAATTACCATGAAGAATGACAAATGCATACTGCTTTAATTGACATGAAAACAAGAAAACAAAGTTCAGTTCTGGTGGCTCCTCATTCTGCTTGGAGGAAAAAGGATATTAAATTCCTGGAGCCTATGTTCATTTTAATCGCCAATATCATATGGAAAATAGAAATATGAAGCACCCAATATTTTTATACTAGACTAGATATTCAATAATGATCATTCAATTTCACTTTGTACTTTTTTAGAATTCTGGGTGCCATTTAGTTCTCAGATTGATATAATTTTGGTTCTGTACAAGACAAGGATGCTTGGTTATTTTTTATAGGATTCTGTAATTTAGCCTACAAAAACATATTGCCTTTGTCTATGTTGATGGATTTATGTGATCTGGGCTATTGCTGTTGAAAGAATATTTAGTTTTCTCGAAGAAGTTCAATTTTATTGATTATTTATTATCTTCAATATGTCCTGAAATTTCTGATATGCTGAGGGAGATGGGTTGGAAGTGTCTATTGCAGTTCGATATCTGCAAAATTGCAGTTTGTGTTGCTTTGACATAATTTGAAGTGGCAAAAGATGATTTGATAGACAAACTGACTTTGTTTAAAACATTTAATTAATATGATGCCAGGTGGTATTATGTCAAACTCTATGTCAAAGAATATGGCACCAAACTCTATGTCAAAGAATATGGCACCGTAGTATGATCCTAATTAATAGGTTTTGCTTCTTTGCCAGAAAACTTTAACAAATGTTTTTTTTTTTTAATACCCAGTTGTCCACCTTTGGCCACTAATCTTGGGGTCTACGATCCGACCTCTCATCACATAGATCAGGTAAATTGTGGGATGTGCCTCAAACTGACCAGGGTCCAAGAGTCCTCTCCTCTCCCCAACTGAACTGTCAAAGTGTCGAGCGAATCAAACACATATTGCACCTTGCCTCTCAAAAGAACTCCTGCCTTCCAAGAGAGAACTTTAACAAATGTTTTGGTATAATTTGAAGTGGCTGAAGATGATTTGATAGGAAAGTTGACTGTGTTTAAAACAGTTCATTAATATGATGTCACATGACATGTTGTCATTCTATGTTGAAGAATATGACACTGTAGCATGATCCTAATCAATAGGGTTTTGCTTCTTTGTCAATAGGGTTTTGCTTCTTTGTCAGAAAACTTTAACACATAGCATTATGTCAAACTCTGTCAAAGAATATGGCATTGTAGCATGATCCTAATCAATAGAGTTTTGCTTCTTTGCCAAAAAACTTTACTTTGACATAATTTGAAGTGATAGAAGATGATTTGATGGAAAAGTTGACTGTTTAAAACAATTTATTAACATTGATGACACGTGGAATTATGTCAAACTCTATGTCAAAGAATATGACACTGTAACATGATCCTAATCAATAATGCTATATGCACATCCAGATGTACACATAGCATGACTCAATGGTTAATTGGATGTGTTTTGTATAGAAGGACCTCGACCGCTAAGAAAATGAAATTTTAGAGATTCGATTGCTCCGGTTTGGTAAGTTGGGGATTCAAATGGGCCTTGCATGAGCTGCTATTTTTCCATTTTTAGATTAATAAAGTATTTGGATATTTGTCATTTGTTATCCTAATTTTGGTGATTCTATTTGGTATAAATTTTCTACAGGCGCATTACGGCTTGGACAGGTTTATTTAAGTGATAGATGACGAGTCACTATACGTTGAAGCAATCAAAGGAAAATGGAATCATCTAATTAAACAAATTATTCTACCATACACTTGTACTTGTCACAATATACAAGCACAAATTGAGTTTTAAGCCTCGTAAATTTGAAGTCAAATGTATATACTCTCATTTTGTCACTTTATTGGATCCATCTAACACATTGATTCGATGAATCAATTCTACTTCAGTCTACATTTAAATTCTATCAATGTGCTGTTGAGAGATGCAATGCTAAGAAGCCATCTATCAAATCGTTGAACGTCCTTATGATCATGTGCACAACGACGCATAAGAATGAACTATCTATTAAATCGTTGACTAGACTGTTCTAATGAGATCATATCGTACTTGTGAATGAGCACTTCAATATCTATATAAACCATATCCCGATCCAATAAATTGTTGTTTTGAAGAACAATTCTTTGACTTCTCAACTGCGAACCAAACAAAAAGGTTGAAACTTGAAACACAAAAAATATGTTCAACTCTTTCAATCATCCTCAATATTTTTAATTTGTGAAAATATGAAATCAAACTCAAATGTGCAAGAAAAACATGATGAACAAATGGCAAATGTATTATGTTTGTCACCATGCCCGGTTCTTGATAGAACTACGAGAATTATGTACAACAAAAACCTTTTTCATCAAGATCTTCATAAGCAATAAAATGCTTAGTTTTTTTCCAGAAAACAAATGTCCATTAGTTTTCGACAACTTTAAGATTTTAACACAGCTTATTTGTACATCTCTATCAGGTGAAGACATATCAGAATCAGCCACAAGCTTTCTTGAGAACTTTTCATTCAAATCCTCCCACAACATGTCCATTTTTTCCTCCTCGTTATCAGCGTCGTCGTCTTCTCCTCTTCGTTCGACCTTCATACTGTGCGAAAAGTTCTTTCTTTGATTGTTGTTGCAAGTTTCTTTGCTTTCTTCTTTATTAACTAATCTTTCTGGTTTTTCATGCGGCGGGAGGACGGAAATGGGGCGCCAAAGGGGCGGTGAGTCAATGAAGCGCGGTCGAGAATCAGCGGTCGTAGCGGGGAAGCTGAAGTCTTCTTCTTGTTGTTCAATGGCCATGGATTTGTGTGGCTGGATTGTGTAAAAAAGGGATGTGAAGAATTAATGGGGTGGTTGGTAGTGTGGAAGGTTTGGTTGTCGATTGTGTTTGGACATTTTTAGTTCAACAGCTACAACTTGTTACACTCTACCTTGTTTATGTGAAAGATTATTGGGGACATTAATTTTGGGTGGGTCCCATTCAAAGTTGTATTATTAAGTTCAATGACACATTATTCACAAAATCATTTTGTATAGAAAACATAGTGACCACATTTTATAGGATGCTAGCTGTGATTAGAAGGTTATACATAACTACTCGTAATAGCATGCCAACGATAGAGTTTGATTTGAGTTCAAATTTAGCTATTACTGATTTATGAAAATTGCACACGTATAATAAATAACACATGAAGAGGCAAGTTGATGTGACAACTCTCTAACGACTTAAAACATTTTAAATAAAATGATTAACATAAATTAAAATACCAAAGTTTATCTTTCTACATTACCTACTTATTATCTCTATTATTTGATTAAAAAAAAAAACAGCATCCATCCGATTCTTCAATATTAAGGCCCAATTTATTATGTGAACATGTTAGATACGTAGAAGGTATTGAAAAATATTAGTAAGCACAACTTGTAGTATTGAATACTACTAGACCGGACGATCACAATTACAAGATTTTAACTTTTTTTCATCTATAGAGCATGATCGGCTAAGCTTAAAAAGTTTGTATATAAGTAATTTATAAATAATAATTATTATTTATAAAAGTTAGAAACAAATAACTAACTAATTTTGAAAGTAACACAAGAATCACTTTCAAAGTAAAAGTATTAAAAGTAACTTTTTAAGATTTACATATGCTCTTAAATTTGTTCATTACAATCCAACTCCCAAAAAAGCCATTTTAGATTCATTTGACAAGAGCAGGCGGAAGCATCGCATCATGGTTTGAAGAAGTAAATTATAACTTCACCCAGTTTCTATCAACTCAACGCATAGAAAAAAAAAAAAAAAAAGAGAACTCAATTGTAGTGTCACAACTTCTACATGCCAAGTAAAATAAAATCTACCGAACAAATATAGCCGAAACTTTATAATGAAGTGATGTCCTTGATCAAGAAGACTACGGATGAAGAATCAAATATTTAACAGTTTGAACTCGACAAAACATATTCCAGTTTTTTTCCCAAGGAGATTAACTTTTGAATTCTTAAGACAAGGTTATTTCCATCAAGCACCAGTAGAAAAGCTGATGAGCTAACAAAACATGAACCTCTCGAGGCGAGATGAAACTAAAGAGTGAGATCTTTAGGGTCCTCAATTATCTTAGCCAAGGTTTGCAAGAAAGCTGCCAGATCAGCGCCGTATATCACACGATGATCTGCAGTAACGTTTACCTGGAAGAATTGCATTCGAGGGTCACTAAAAAGAAGGAACAACAAGATTTGGTAAAAGATAAGAATAGGAGTCGTAAGNATTATCTTAGCCAAGGTTTGCAAGAAAGCTGCCAGATCAGCGCCGTATATCACACGATGATCTGCAGTAACGTTTACCTGGAAGAATTGCATTCGAGGGTCACTAAAAAGAAGGAACAACAAGATTTGGTAAAAGATAAGAATAGGAGTCGTAAGAGCATGTTTGGCAAAGCTTAAATTATAATTTAAGCGGGTCAAACATACTTTTATCCACATATTTCGTAGAATCCAAATTTACTACCCACACATTCCATAGGATCAACGGATTATAAGTACTTAAAATCACTACCAAACAAGCACTAAAATGACCAAGCATCTACCTGCATTTGATTTTTCACGCCAATCCGACCATCCTTTGTACCGACCAAAGTGGGTTCAGATGCACCAACGGCCATTATTGAACCCTGTGAAAATGCCACCAAATAAGCTTAGGCAAACACACTCTGAGGCATTTAAAGAGATAATTTACAATACCTACTCGACCAATCTAGCGGAAAGAATGCTTTGGAACTTAAGTTTGAACACTTACAGTTCCTGGAGGTAAGATGGCATCAAAGCGGTCGACACCAAACATTCCAAGGTTAGATAGGGTAAACGTGCCTGTAAAACAAGCAAACATGAGAAAGATTAATAGGGGATTAAAGCAATATAATAGCATGACTTCAGCACACAACAAAAAAATTTAGAACGCGTCACTATGAACACAAGAAGAATGCAGAAAAAAGTTGCATAACAATCATCCGTCCCATGGAAGATCATCATTAAACTTACGTAGTTCTTGTTTATTTCATTCTTTCAAAGTCGTGATTGTTTTCCAACTAGTTAAGATCGAGATCAAATCTTTTCAAATGACATATTTCCTTCTAGCGAGTTCAGGGTAAAAATATGAGGTTGGTGACTTGGGTTCAAAAGCTAAATGGTAGAGTTTCGAGAGAACTTCAAGTACATAATAGAAAAATAGAATCTTTAGGGGTGTATTCAATCTAGAATTTTGAAAACTTTTATAGACTTTCAAAAGTCTAGGTGTATTCAATCAAGACTTTTTAAAACTTCATAGTAGTCTTAGGATTTTTTTTTTTATAACAGTGGATGTCCGGGCCAGGTGTCACGGGGTACCTTTCTTCTTAGCACAGAAAGGGACACCGTGCGGCAGTAGTCTGCTCCGCTAGACTACCTTCCGCCTTTTCTCGGGACGAAAGAGATTTTGATTGCAAATATTAGAAAGCTTGAAACACAATTGAAATGAAATTGATCATTGATTACTGAAAGCGAGAAA
>CAIGRN010013785.1:0-16411 GCA_903798345.1 Fraxinus anomala
TTTTTTTTTTTTGTTTGAGCATTTTGTTTTTCATTTTTCGTGTTCTTCATTTTCTTTTTGTTCCAATTCCTAAAATACCAAAAAAAACCTCCAGAACTTATTTGTGTGCTAATCTAGTATCCAAATCAATTTTTTATTTATTTTGCTGTATCTAGTTGAATTTTCGAGTAAAAAAACGAAAAATTCAAAAAATTGCCAACAGCATACTATTTCATTTTTTTGAGTAAAAAAAATTCAAATTCAAAAATATCCAATTCAAATTCAAAAAACACCTCCTTTAATTTTTTTTTTAGTATTCCATTCAAAGTACTAATTCCTACTTCTTGGGTGATTCTAGAATAAACGTTTCTTACTCAAATCTTTGTTTGAAACTCTACAAGGATTGAATTTTGATTGAGATCGACTTAATTCTTTGAAGCACTTGCAATAAAGTATTGAATGGAAAAAGGCAAAGTGGTGAGACTAGTAGAGTGAAAAAACAAAATTGAGTGATATACGAGTGTACACACGTGAGGCAAATATTAAACTAGATTTAGGATGTCTGATAGAGAACATTCTACTTCAAATGTGAAGAATAGTCAAGTCATCATGATGGAGAAAGTAATACAACGATTTAAATGGTTGTTGGTAATATGGAAGATAGAATGGATAGGTAAGAGGCGTGGATGGAGAGGCAAGACACATTGCTTGATAATTTGCTTAATGAACAACCTAAAGAAGTTCCTAACACAAGGAGACAAAGTAGGTGGGTTTATAGAGCGAATTTTACTGGTGAATGTGAAGCAAATAGTGAAATTAATGAGGATGTATGGGTGGATGTCGAATTAGAAAGAATGAGGGATAGAGGAGTTAGGCATGAATGGAGAGGTAGAGATCATGTTGGAGATAGAGTTGATAGAATTATGGGCAATATCAAAATGATAATTCATTCATTCAAAGGAAGGAGTGATACGAAGGCATACTTAGAGTGGGAAAAAAAAAAGTAAAGTTGATATTTGATTGCCACAACTACTCGGAGGCAAAGAAGGTAAAGATTGCGATACTTGAATTTACCGATTATGATATCATTTGGTGGGATTAAGTAGTAACATCGTGGAGGAAAAAATTGTGAAAGGCCTATTAATACATGGGAAGAATTGAAGGCTATGATGAGGAAGAGGTTCGTGCCTAATCATTATTATAGGGAGCTTCATCAAAAATTTCAAAGCCTCTACCAAGGTTCTCGGAGTGTGGAGGATTATCATAAAGATATGGAGATTGCTATGATTAGAGCGACTGTTGAAAAGGCTGGTTTTGAATGGTTTGAATAAGGAGATAGCTAATAGGGGTAAATTTGCAACATTATGTGGAGTTGGAAGATATGCTACATATAGCTATGAAAGTAGAAAGACAATTGAAGGGAAATGTGACAGCTAGATATTCATGGGGTTCTTCTAGGTTCTAACTCTTCTTGAAAATTGAAGTGGGATAACAAAAAAGGTAATGGGGCTATTTCAAAAAGTAAGACTGAATTACAAAAGGGAAGAGAGGAAATTGCTAGCGATTGTGAGAAAATGGAGTATGCAGTAGGAAAACTATTGGTTACACGGCGAGCTTTTAGTGCTCCAATCAAAGTGGATGACTTGAAGCAATAAAGGGAGAACATATTTCATACAAGATGCCAAGTCAACAATAAAGTATGTAGTATGATTATTGATGGGGATAGTTGTACCAAAACTTGTTGAAAAATTGAGATTAACTATACTAAAACATCTTCGGCCTTACAAATTGCAATGGTTGAATGAATGTGGAGAGGTTCAGCTAAATAGGCGAGTGTTAGTGAGTTTCTCAATTGGGAGGTATCACGATGAAGTGATGTGTGATGTAGTTTATATGCATGCCGAAAATATTTTGTTGGGAAGGTCATGACAATATGATAGAAAAATGATTCATGATGGGTACAAAAATAGGTACAACTTTACTAAGAATGAAAAATCTATTACTCGCGTCGTTAACACCACAACAAGTGTATGAAGATCAAATAAAATTGAAGAGCGATGAAGAAAAAAATTGAGAGAAAAAAAAGAGTGAGATTGATCTTCCACAACAAGAGACCAAGAGAGAAAATAGTGAGGTGGCTAATTGTCAGAAAAAAGAGTAAAGCCACATGAGAGTAAAGATAAAAAGTCTTATGAGCGAAGAGAAAAGTCAAAATTGAATTTCTTTGTAAAATGGAGTGAGTTGAAGAGGGCAGTAGTGAGAACTGACATATGATCTTGTTGGTTTATAAGGAGTCCTCAATCTTGAGAAAGCTAATACACCCCTCCCTAGTTTGGCTACTTATTTGTTACAAAAATTCGAAGACGTGTTCTCGGAGGACATGCCTAGTGGGCTACCACCCATTCAAGGCATTGGACATCAAATTGATTTCATACTTGGAGCTGTCATTCCAAACAAGCTGGCTTATCGAAGTAATTCCAATGAGACTAAGGAACTTTAAAGGTAAGTGGAAGAATTGATGAGCAAAGGGTATGTAAGGAAGAGTATGAATTCATTCGTCGTGTCAGTGCTACTTGTGCCAAAGAAAGATAGAACCTGAAGGATGTGTGTCGACTGCAGAGCCATCAACAATATAATGGTAAAGTATCGTCATCATATTCCTAGGTTAGATGATATGTTAGATGAATTACATGGATCATGCATATATAGTAAAATAGATCTTAAAAGTGGATATCATCAAATTATGGATCATGCATATTTAGTAAAATTAATCTTAAAAGTGGGATCTTCAAATAAAGATGAGGGAATGAGATGAATGGAAAACCACTTTTAAAACTAAATATGGTTGTATGAGTGGTTAATCATGCTATTTGAACTTACTAATGTACCTAGCACATTTATGAGATTAATGAATCGTGTATTACGTGAATTCATAGATAAATTCGTACTAGTTTACTTTGATGACATATTGGTATATAGTAAGGATTTAAATGAACATATAGGGCATTTAATATATGTGCTTGTGGTCTTAAGGTAAAAATAATTTTACGCTAACTTTAAAAAGTGCATATTTTGCATGAAAAATGTTGTTTTTCTTGGCTATGTCGTTGGTGCAAAAGGCATTGAAGTGAATGTGGAGAAAATCAAAGCCATTAAAGAGTGGCCAACACCTACATATGACAAGGAGTTGTATGCACTTGTTCGAGTTTTAGATATATGGCAGCACTACCTATGACTAAAAGAATCCGTGATTCACACCGACCATGAGTCCTTAAAACATTTAAGGTGTCAAGGGAGACATACAAGGTGGATGGAGTTCATCGAGACATTTTCATATGTTATTCGGTACAAATAAGGTAAAGAAAATATGGTAGTGGATGCTTTATTAAGGAGGTACGTGATTCTAACTTCTTTAGGTGCCAAAGTGTTAGAATTCGAATGTGTTAAGGACATGTATGCTAATGATCCAATTTTTTCTAATATATACGAATCATGTAATAAGGGTGCTATGGATAGATTCTTTAGGGAAAATAAGTTGTGTTCCTAAATGAATGAGAGAATTATTAGTACGTGAAGCACATAATGAAGGTCTAATGGGTCATTTAGGGTTAAGAAGACCTTAGAGATGCTAGGTGAACAATTTTATTAGTCAAATGAAACGATGTTGATCGGGTTTGTAGTAGATGCATCACTTGTAAAAAGGCTAAATCTAAGGTTTTACCTCAAGGTTTATATACGCCATTACATGTTCCTAGTAAACCTTGGGCCGATGTGTCTATGAATTTTGTGTTGCATTTACCTAGGACTAAGTAAGAAAGAGATTCAATATTTGTCGTGGTAGATAGATTTAGTAAGATGTCACATTTTATTCCAATCATAAAACTGATGATACCACAAATATTGCGGACTTATTCTTTAAGGAAGTAGTACGCTTCCATGGGATTCCTAGAAGCATTATATTAGATAGAGATGTTAAATTCCTTAGTCACTTTTAACAAATTTTGTAGAATAAGTTAGGAACCAAACTATTATTTTCTACTACTTGTCACCCACAAATGGATGGGCTAACTGAGGTAGTTAATAGGACTATGATACTATTGTTACACACTATAGTTAATAAGAATTTAAAGAGTTGGGAGGATTGCTTGTCATTTATAGAATTTGCATATAATAGGGCCACGTACTACTTCCTACTCACCTTTTGAAATTGTGTATGGTTTTAATTCACTAATACCTTTGGATTTAATTCATTTACCTGTGAATGAAAGAGATAGTTTAGATGGAAAGAAGAATGCCGATTTTGGTGAAATCACTCCAGAAAAAGGTAAGGTAACAAATTGAGAAGAAAAATGAGCATTAGGCTTCTTAAGTAAATAAGGGACAAAAGTGCGTTACATTTGAACTAGGAGATTGGGTTTGGGTACAGTTGATGAAAGAGCGCTTTCCAGAATAAAGGAAGTTGAAGTTACAGCCATGGGGAGATGGTCCATTCCAAGTCCTTGAAAAGATCAATGACCATTCCTACAAATTAGATCTTCCAGATGAGTATAATGTTTCGGCTACCTTTAATGCCTCTTATCTTTCTCTCTTTGATGCAGGTACAGATTCCAGGTCAAATTCTTTCGAAAAGGGAGGGGATTCATGATACAAGGGCAAGTCCGAGTAATAATCCATTGATCGTTGAGAAAGGGCATATGACTAGGTCGCAAGCAAAGCTAGTCAAAAAAGCAATGAGACTACTTGCTCAAGCCACGGTGGAGTTAACATTGATCACGACAAGCAAATGAACAAGTTTCATGTTGGGCTTGGAAGAAGTAACAAGATGGATCAACTTGATCCAAGCAGCAGACGAAAAAGTTGAAAAGAGTAACCATGTGATCGCATAGTTATCTAGGCGCGATCGCATGCCTTTATACCGAGAATCAGAGTTTCACTTTTGTATGAACAATGCGATTGCATGTCCATATACTATGAGGCCGCAGAGCACAATTCTGGGCGAATTTTTCAATTTTTGGAAAGAACCTTAGTTTATTTAAAACTTTAGCTTTATGGTATTTCTTGATATTTTGAATTGATTTCATGTTTAAGTAGCTTTTATGGGTTCCATATAAATATGGCTCATTCCATTCATTATAAGACACACAATTTCAGAGATATTATAGCGAGGCATCTGCTTTCTTCTTGTTCTTCATTGAATTAATTTTGAACTTATCAAGAATTAAATTCTTGTGGCGTTCTACGATTTAAGTAAGGTTCACAAGTTTTGTGATCACGTGGTCAAGATATTGCTAGCGATTGTCTTGATTCTTTGACTCAATAATTTATTGGGTTGAACTTTTCAAACGTTGATTCTTTGTTTTCTTGGATTTGTTCTAATTTTGTCGTGGATTTCGTAATTACTACTCCTAAGGTGGGTTCGTATCATCCTCCCATGATGTTCACACCCAGTGAAACAACATATATAACAATATTATCATGATTAATCAAATACTTCTGATTTTATAACACTATTTAAATAATATTTTTGATCGTCCTCAACTTAGGAATAATATCTTAGATTAATACTCGATTAAATTCAGAAGATTTTGTATATAATACAGAGTGTTGATTAGTCGACTATGAGATCTTCTTTAAATATGAATAATTTGTATTAGCGAATAAACGTTATTTTCTACATATGTGCATTTTTAGATATAATATTCTAAGCATTATGTGACCTAAAACTATAGTAGAGCATGCAACTTATAGTGATTGCAATTTAAATAAATTGCGATGTACACTCGATTAAATAGGCGTGTTTAGTGCACAATCTACTTCTGTGGCAGTTTTGTCAGCTTAGACGGTGTAATTTTACATAATGTAACGTGTAGATTAAAATGGCATGGTGAAAATTAGTAATATAATCGACAACCTTGTGTTTGGAGCATCAACATAACAAACCAAGAGTTGAATTAACTGCGCCATACATGTTTGGAAAGTGTCGGGTTTTGACTTCCGATAAATCTGGGCGATGATAATGAAACAATGTCAGATATTTTATCGACACCAAAGTGACGGCTCGACTCGGAAATAAATAATACACCATTGGAGGGCCTAAGTTTGAGTTGGATTTAGTGGTGATATATGATAGCCCATTTAGCCATTGAAGAGTTGGTTCATGTTGTGGTTAGTTGAGATTTCGTGTTGGCCCATTTGAAGAGTCTTGGCCCATTGGAGAGGAGAGTGACTTTGGCCCATATTGTCACCTAATTGTATCCAATTATATATGAATCCTTCCCATCCATTTTCTCGTTTGTGTGTGTGAGAATACAATAGAGAGTAGAAATAGAGAGGAAGCCGAGAACAGAAGAGAGGTATTGAGTTTCCCACCATTGCTCCCTTACATTTCTTCATCCCATTGTGATATTGTAACCATCACCACCACCACCATCCTTTGTGGGTGAGAAAACTTGAGGTAACCAATGTGTTAAAAGTTGTTAGGTGGAGCTAGTTGATTGGTGTTCAATTGGTTGATTTTCTGAACCCGGAATCAAAGATTTCTAAAAGATTTTAACAACAAATGGTATTAGAGCCAGGTTGGAGTGAGAAATTAGTGATTTTTTTTTTTTACCAAGAATCGGTTGAAAAGTCCAAAGATCAAACCTGAAAACAATAGAAAAATAGGCAAGAAACTAGACAGTTTTTATGGCCTCGAAGAACAGTTTGCAAATTTTTTGGACATCTTTAGAAAGCTTCATATTAGTATTTCGTTACTTGAGGCCATATCTCAAGTACTAATCTATGTAAAGTTTCTGAAGGAGATGCTATAGTAGAAAAGAAAGCTCAATGAATTTGAGATCATCGCACTAAATGAGGAGTGCAGTGCTATCTTGCAACACAAACTACCCCCCTAAACTAAAAGATCCAGGAGTCTCAAAATACATTGCTCAATAGGAAATAATCATTCTTTTAATGCTTTATTTGATTCGAGAGCAAGGATAAATCAAATCCCTCTTTCTATCTACAGGAAATTAGACTTAGAAGAGCTAAAGGATACTACAATCTTCCTTCATTTGGTAGATCGATAAATCTAGCAACCTCGAGGAGTGGTTGAGAATGTGTTCATTAAAGTGGACAAGTTTATATTTCCAGTGGACTTCTTTTTCTTAGACAGAGAAGAATACTAGGATGTATTACTGATCTTAGGTTGGTCATTCTTATCCACAAGTCGGGCCATTATGGACTTTAAATTGGGTGAGCTAACTTTGAGGATGGATGGTGAGCAGGAAAAATTCCAGGTTTATATCACTATAAAAAAGACATCCCATAATGAGAAAGACCAAAACGTTAAAGAGGAAGAAATAAAAAATTATAAAAACTGCCAACATAGGAAGGGAATAGATGGAATCATCGGAAACCTCAAGGATTCAGAAAGAGCGTTTCAAGTTTGGAAAATCGAGAAGGGGGTTGGCAACGCGAAACATAGTGTGAATTGTTTTGTCAGTGCAGTCCGACTTGAGCCACCATGAGTAACGTTTGGCCAAAGTCTAGCTTGGGATTATAAACCAAAAATTTAATGGAAAGTAATCTAGATTTTTTGACCCCTAAACTCTTTAATTTTAGTTATTGCCTTACATATAGATAATACGGTTGCATTAAGTATTTAGGCTAGTTTAATTATTAATTAGCTAAATAACTTTTTATTTTAAATTTTTTTATTATTTTTAGGGTTGTCATCCTAGTTCCATAGTAACCAATTTTTTTTTTTTTTATGGTTGATCGTGGTCATAATACCCCCCGTTTGCCACGATTAACAACGGTTGACCGTAGTGAAAACAGGAAATAAAAAAAAAAAAATAATCTTTAAAATTCAGGAAAATTAAACTGAAAAACTTAAAAAAAAAAAAATGCTTTTGTCATTTTTAATAAGTTTTTAACTTCAAATTTTAAAAATTCTCCCTCTCCTTCACACATCAGAATTTCATACTCACACAATCACCAACCTAATTCATTATCAATATATTCAATATTTTGAAATTATGAAAAGTTCAAGTTTCACTCAAAAGTATTAATACTTATAATCATTAGATTTTTTCTTTGTCACTCTTTTATAATTTTTTTTATTATACATTGAATTTAGATTATCAAAAGCGAGAGTTACTCAATAAGGGTTTCGAAAATTTGAATTCTAGAGACTGGCGGTGTACTTTGAGAAATACATAACATCTTCCTTCTAGGTTTACAAGTATCTAATTATGATCACTGTGTGAAAAAATATATTTTATGATAATTAGGAAACCACGTGTGCCAGAAATATCTCGGGATTGGAGTGAAAAATATAAGGAATGATTTTGCAAAAGAGGAATGAGGAAAAACTGACCACAAAAGAATTAGGATTATAAGTAAATCAACAACACTTAATTGGTTGTGTTCTAGTATGAGCGTGAGTTCGATGTTGGCTAATCACACACACTAAGTGGAGCATCGGATAAGTAAAAATCTATTTTTGATATTATTTGGATATTTCTAAAGTGTTATTTAAATTTAAACCTCAGGCATATGGAAAGCAATCCAACATTGAATTTGTTATTTGTAATTTGCTTTAGGTAGTAATATGATTTATGCATGAGCTTTGTTTTGTTCGAGGACGAAAAAATGTTTTATTTTGGGGTGTTTGATAAGAGCACTTATCCGAGTTATAGTACTGAATTTTATGTTGTTAAAGTATTAAATTATATTTAACTTTGGTTAATTCTCATTTGTTTTAGTGTTAGATCTGTTTCTAAACAATTAGAAAAGAAAGAATGATCAATTGGCTGGATGGAAAGTTTCGAGATCAAATTCCACACTTTGAAAATTGAAGGAATTGAATTTAATTAAAGAATACATGGATTGCACAAATAAATTGACTCAAAGGACCAAATTGCATTAATTATAAAGCATGGAGGCCTTGGTGAGAAACATCATATTAAATTGGGCCTAAAAACCAATTGAAAAGGGGATAAAAGTCCAATTGCAATGGGATACCTTTTTGGACTCCCAATCGGACAACAGTTGGGCTGATTGGAATAAAACGGAGAAGAACACGGCAAGCAAAAGGAGAAAAAAATTAAAATAAAAAATAAAGGAAGGAAGGAAGTTTTTGACCAATTAGACTCCTAATTGGAAAAGGAAAAGCTGGCGGCAAATTGGGAAATAAAGAGACAAGGGACATGAATAAATAGAGAGAGAGAATTACGCAAACCGAGAAAAGGAATAATTTATCAATAAATGTGCAAATTTTTTGAGAATTAATCATTTTTTGTCAATTTATTAGTGATGTCTTTTAACTATTATTTGTTTAATTTCGACATTATGTGTAGATAAGTATTTTTAGTGCTAGGATTACGATGAATTTTGAATCATTTAACTCGTGATTTTATTTCTTTTTGACAATCGAAGCACGTTTTCGATTATTGAATGCGGCTAGCCCCCACACTGGTCCCGTCCGTACATCCATGTGTCCGAATCCCATTCTTACACGTAGTGGACAGTAGTCGATTTCGATCGATGGTTTAACGGGAAGTGTGTATACGCTGTTGGGTAAACAATTTTTTATTTTTATTTTATTTTATAGAAATGCATATCTGTGCATTGTTTGAGACACACATCATCATCATATCAATATTGGAAGTGTGTATTCGCTGTTGGGTAAACAATTTTTTTTTTATAGAAATGCACATATGTGCATTGTTTGAGACACGCGTCATCATCATATCAATATAGTGACGCTCTTTATATATAAATAGCGATTACTGTTGTTCTGTTTTTCTCTCCAGAGCAAATGTTTATGAATCTCAGATTCATATTTGTTTCGTGTGTGGTCGTTCTACTGACTATTTGTTTTCAACAAATCGAAATCCACGTACAATGTCTGAGGAAGGAAATTTGTTTGATCGAGATTTTAAGATAGAGACGATCCAAGCTGCTGCTGATGGAGATTGGCGGAATGTAGAGTTGAAATTCCCAGGATCCATGGATATCCTATATAATAAGTTGAAGAAGCATGCGATAATGATCGGTCGATGCTCGTCGAGTATCGATGTCAATCTTCTATTAATTTCGAGGGATCCGTGAGGATTGAGATTCACGACTCAAGGATGATTGGTTCGTCCTCGAAGCAGGCAGAGTTCGTGACTCCTGTCACTTGTAATTGCGACATAGTGTATTATGGAAGTTGCTGGAGTTCCACTACATTTGACAAGATGCCCTGGAGGATGTTGTATCGTTTGGAGAATTCCAATATAAAATCTGGCACATTGTTTTGCCAGATTAAAGGCTATTTGAAGCTATGTGCTTCAAAGCGTGTTAATGAGATTGAGTTCAGAAGTCCTGAGATTCATATCAAGTCGAAGACTTATTCTAGTGAATGTGTCGAGGTTTGGCACATCGATTAAGCTACGAATCAGTCAAGTATGAATAGACGTTTGAGCACGGTGGATTGTAGACGCATTAGCGTCGACTCCATACGATTTTTGCCCAGATTGTGCTATAGTGACATGACTCATCATTCTGTTATTGGAGTCGACACTAGAAAAAGTTTCGACGTTGAACGTACTGATCCGCCGGAAGTGAAACCTGACGACAGTGTTAGCCAATGTTCCAGTAATAGACGCGATAAGACTTTAGTAGGATCGAATGTGTTGAAACATGCCAATCTCGTAGATTTGTTACGTATAGCTTTGGATAAGGGTAAAGATCATGTAATTAAGTCCGAGAATGACATATGTAAATCGTAAATGTAATCCGGTTCATATTTAATGAATTCAGCACATACTTTACACCGGTACACTGATATTTAAAATCTGAACTCAAACTGTGAGAACTCCTTAACGTAGTACATATAATGACAATCTTTGGGATTTTCATCTTTGTAACAATAGTAATCCATGATTGTTATGTTCTCCCCTATGGGGGTCTCGTCTAGTATCCTGCATTCTTCGTCCTCGAAGAAGAAGTTACTTTTCAGTTGTTGGATGAATTTAGCTATATCAGAAACGTGTTTCGTCTCCTCAAATTATGAATAATTTGATCTACTATCTCTTTCACCCTAATCTACATGTCCGCTCGTATGTCATCTCTGAAGAAGCAGAACATGGCGTAGTCTGGACACCTGAAGGGATAAATTAACCTCGATAGTTGTTGTGCACGATTGTATTGTGCTATCCCCTGCATGTAGTCTTTCTAGTAGAATGATCTCACGTTATATCACAGATCATGTAGGAGCACGTTGTACATATCTCCAAAATGTAATCCTTGATTTATGTTCCGTTCAGCAGTTGAATGTAAATTGTGTTGTATATTTATAATGTCGTCTATATACTTCTATTTATAGTCGATTAAGTTTGAAATTTGAATAAAATTTGTATCATTTTGTGATTTTTGAAGGACGAATCTTAAATCTTTATGTCCAATCATGTACTGCTCATATTCAAATTCGAAATAAAAGATCTATAGTTGTGATACACTTTTGTTAAATTGAATGTGGATCAATACTTTAATATGGAATTCAAGCCCAATAAATATTATGTGGCCTATAAATTAAAGAGGAAATTTCACCCAATACGTTAAAGAAAAAAAATATTCAGTTTTTACTTTTCATCTTTTTTTAATCCAAGAATACTTTAATTTATAAAGTAAAATTAATAACTAAAATATTACTTCACTCTTCAAAGTTAATCAATATATAAGCTAACATTACTCCACCAAATAAGCCATATCACAAACCCAACCCACCTAGAATCACGCACTCACTCACCAAATTACATCTCCACTATTATTACAACTGAAATCAAAAACCCAAATTCTCTGAACTTTAAAATTCAAAAATCTCAAAAATCCACATATCGATCTCAAAAAATCAACTCCCAATTCCAGTTTGATCGTCTTGATACACATTCTACATTTTTCTCCACAAAATAGGTGCGAAAATCCGTTCTGTTATCTCCAATTTCGCCATTTTTGGGATTGTTTCGAACTTATATAAACCCTAAGACAGTGTTGAAACCTTCATCATCGTAAAGGGGATATCATTCAAGTTGATGAGATCGTAAAGAACGCTAGCAAGTTGAAAGGAAAGTCCGTATCTCAGGTAACACGCATATATAATATACAATTTTATTTCACTTCTGCCTAATTTTTCTTGTGTACATACATATCACAGTGATTTGTTTCACAAAACATGTTTCAAACAATGTAAAAGTCAGTTTTTTTTTTTTTTTGCTAACTAAATTTAGCTATTTCGTTCGGTACTTATTTGATACAGGGGGTGTTCCTAAGATTTCTATACCTCACAAGCAAGTGAATGGCGAATAACCGTGAGAGACATGATGATCTTCTCTGATGTGGAGGCCTTTGCATGTATTCTGCCATGTTTGATGGTTAATAATAATATTTGGGAGCCCAACCCTTTTGCCATATGTAACTTTATCATATGGTGTATTTGAAACTAATCTTGTATATTTCTCATCATTTTATCATATACTTTTTACCAAATTACTCATTTATCAAAATAGGTTCTGCCAATGACGTTGTAATTTTAACAGAATTGCTTTATATCTAGCATGGGATAAATTAACATCTCATTATTCTGTTGTGTAATTTGTGTACTGCTGTAAGTTCCAATGTATGTCTTTGTGGGTACCATGCAAATATAGTTTATGAAACCAGTCATAAAAATTTGAAAAGGAATACATCCTCATGAAAATGTAAGATGGGAAAAAAAATCTTACGTGAAAATGTTAGATGGGAAAAAAACGCGTAATGCGGGTAATTTAAATCATGTCTTGCAAGCATGAAATCGATACACTTAAATTAATTAGAAAAACCATCTCACAAACATTTTTTAATGCAACGAAGTATTCAGGAATTTGGCGATTAGAAACTGTAGGGTCGTTAACGGTCAATAAGAGAATATTTTCTTTCGACCGCAAAATTCTAGAAAGTTTTACATGTATTTTTAAGTTGGCCTTGGATCAAGAAAGCATTTCATCCAGTTAAACAAATATTTGAATCAACAACCCGCGTTAACTATGTACATATGATTCAACGTCTGCACATGATGAGAACAGCTAATCAGTGGCCATAGCACCAGGGGAAGAATCAATAAATTAACTTCATTCCTTAGAAAAGAAGCTGAGGCTCCTGGAATATAACATTATGGTGTTTGATAAATGCATGTGTACATTTCTAGTCAAAAAACATTTTCAAAGTCCACTTTGTATTTATTCATCAATCAATCAACTGAGAAAATAACCATCCATCGCTAACTCTTGCAAACAAGGTTCTTGCATGTGAGTTGATTACAGAACCAACTGTAGCAACATGAATTGATCCGCTACGGAATTTACATTACAACAACTCTAAACTGAAAAAGGATATATCATATATCATAGACCACTGTGACAATTTACATCATATTAATTATAGAAAAATGCCAAATTTGTGATTCCACTAGACTTTCGAACCTATTTCCGCTTTCATATGTTATTCAAAGATTGAAGTTGTTTGAACGTTCTCCTATTATGTCCTGCACCGCTGCACCTTCCACATTTTGCTGATTATGACATCTCCGCCCATGATCTTCTCCTCGTCTTCTTTGGCTTGTCTTGTTGTCTCTTGGATATAGGCTTTTTGATTGAATCTAATCATAATCCATAACAAAAATACAGATGATGTTCTTTTTGGTAATCATAAGGACCCAATTTCATTCAGGTAGCCAAAAATTGAATTTTTACAAAAAAAACAAAAAAATCTGGTGAAATGATCGTAATGCAACGGCAGAAAATTAGGATGAAACGAGGACCCCCGAAACATGTAGCTCAAATAATACAATTTTTTAACAAGATACAGATCAATTTCTTTTCATGGGATGTATTTCAATGCAGATGTTGTCAAGAATCAAAAAATGAAACATACAACTGACGATGCTAATTACATTTTCACTGGTCAGAGTACATCAGACATGATACTGAAAATATAGGGAAGTATGATAACGAACACATCACCCATAAAATTGTAAATTGAGATCTCAGAGCCGTAATTCAACAGCCAATTTGATGAAGGTGACACTACAAATATTGATATTTCAAATAATGAAAATCTACCGGAATCGATTTTTTTTATCGGAGACTGAGGATGATTCGGCAATCTACCATTCTTGATGTTATATTATCACATATGGAATATTTGAATTTGAAATCCCACACATTCAGCATCTTTAAACTAATTACAGCCGTTTTGATTTGTGGTTCAAAGTTTTCAGTTACATAAAAAAATATGGAAAGTTTCTGATAAAGTAAATTTGGTATTTTCAATTGGGTTATGTAGCATTTTCAGTTTATAAATTAGTTTAGTAGTATAAAATGAATATTTTGAATATGTAAGTTATTTATAATTTTTCCCTTAATTAAATATGTATAGGTCTCGTGAATTACTTCAGGCCTATAAACATATTCTTTGTAATTCTCAATCATTTATACGGATCTGTGAGTTCATTGTTGATTGTCAGGTTGGAAATTCTCGTCTTTGACGTATATTCCTCCCTTTGCGACGTAATCGACTACGTCGTTCGCCGATCGTGCGCTCTACACATAGACACTCCTCTAAACGCTTCCGAGGATACTGCCATAAATAGGGCATGTAAGGTTTTACTGTTCCAGTTACATTCATCTAAGTTCACTCTAGTCCAATTAGCAACAAGGGTGGGGATTACTTCATTATTAATCGTAGAACTAGGTGCAATCCAACTATTCACAACACTAAACCAGATACGCTCATCCAGGGATTTTAAAAAGGCTCTCATCATATCCTTCTAGTGGGCATAATTACTGCCATCAAAATATGGTCGGACGAATAATGAATTACTCATCTAGAAAAGGAACGAATTTGGGCTCTGATAAGAATTGAAAAATCGAGTGTCGCACTGGATATCACTCAAAAGTTCACGGATTATCAATTTAACGGCTTTTAAGTTATCGAATGGTTATTACTTATCCGTTTTTAGTTTTGACCTTACATGCGGAATTAATCAATTAAAAGCAACAAGTCACTTTTAATTGTTTTTAGATGACTAAGCATACAAGCCCAATTATCCTATGTATGAATACTGTCGTAATAAGAAAATCAATAATAAACATCGATATGATGACGGAGAAACCACAACTGGGTAAAAACTCCGAGACCAAGCCAATTACCTCCATTATAGACAATACGAAGTGAGTTACAGTCAGATACTATCTACCCAACTCCACTAGACTTCCTGATCTATTTCCTGCTAACTCCAAGGTCTGTTCCAAGACATGCTCCAAGATCTTCTGCAATTGTTTCTTCCCAACGGAATTTCAAGAACCCGCTCCAAGGCCATGTGTTCTTTCTGTGCTTGTAGTCCAACCTCTCTCAACTTTCAAAAACTTTTGAAATTCAATTGAGAGTGTACCTTCCTATGACCAATAAGAAGTATGTGGTATTTCGGATTCAATGGGCTTGATTTTTTTCCAAAATATGTGGTTATATAATCTCAAGAAGAAAAGATGGAATCAATGTATGAATAGACTCTTAGATCTTCAAAGGATAATATGAATTTGTTTAGGAAATAAGCACAATAAACAAACATCCCACAATTCGTGCATAGGCTTGGGAATCTAAGGAGAGGGTAATTAGGTTGAATGGGAAAAAAATATATTTCAAAACAGCAAATGAACGTTTTGCGGATCGACCTGTCGCTCGAGTGAGAAACTGACGACGACAAGACAGGCGAACGATAGGCAATTTACTTTGATCACAATCTCTTGTGATTATAAATTTAATAGTGCAGTTTTTGTTTAACGGAGTCTTGTTCCTTGCATGACAATGCACAGTATGAGTCGACAACATCTAAATCGGTTTAAATGATAATAAAGGCAGTGGGACAGAAAGAGATGGCCCCAGTTGAAAAAAGAATTAAGGAATCAATTCTATGTGATTCTTTAGATAGCATAACTGAACAAATGGAAGATAGCTTGAGGCAGGATTCTAAAATGGATGACTTTAAGGATTTAAATAAAGTGTTATTACCAGTTGAACCCCAAGCTTAGGGAGACTAGTACTTAATGTAAGTGCTATATCCTAAGTCCAATCAACTTGGGACATAAACACTTTATATATATATATATATAATCGATTCATATTAATAGCAATATTTATTATTTAATTGAATTTATATTCTAATAAATTAAATAATAGAATCCGTAGATTCAAGTCTTTGTGATTTGTTAATCACAAGGAGTTGTGATTATTAGATACAAATTACATATGACTGAATCTTAAATCGTCCGTGGTCGAAGTAATAACGAGATACGGATATCGTTATTACGGATAGACCATCACGTGTGTCATTTTTACTTGTGAAGTAAGTAGGTGATCTCACAAGCTAAAG
>CAIGRN010013828.1:0-21093 GCA_903798345.1 Fraxinus anomala
TTTTTTTTTTTTTTTTACATTGAGATAAATCTAACCTATATATGCTTGAAATAAATCCAACCATCTTGATACGATCTTAGTGCATTTGTTACATAAATTGGCTTAGAAAATCTCAATGGAGAATTCATATATGAAGTTAATGACTAGAATGCAAAGTGTTAGGGGGTGCAACTGACACCCACTTTTTTCTACATCAATATTGATTCCATTTATGGATGAACCCACTTTGTTCTTCTCATGTAGTTACTTTGTAGAATCTGACCACATGATTGATGAAATATTGCAATGCTCCTGAAAAGATTGATAATGTGATAATTATAAGGCGTTTTCAAAGTGTGAAAACTTGTAGGCAACAGTTGTAAAATCTTATTTCATTTTTTATCGTATTGTGTTATTGTTTTGTTTGATTTTTTTCCCCATATTTTAGTCATGCCCTCTCTGGATTGAAATCATGGATCTACCCCTGGTTCAAGGCTTAGAAGTTGAAAGAAAAATAATATTCTTCATAGTTGAAACTTGTGGTTATTTGAACGACTTTATTTTCTCAAATTTTCTGTTCTAACTACCATTGCTCCCATTACACACTGTCATAGAATGGAAAATAAGAAGAAGATGAAGGCTGTGGCAACACTCTTCATTGCTCTGCTACTGTCTTTGTTGCCAATTTACCCTTTTTCTTTCGCCAATACTCAGGTACAAATCTCTCTTCTCTAGATGCAAGCACGTGATGTGTTTTTTTTTATTTATTACTGATTAAATGCTTATTGATGTTGTCTTAAACTTGTTTACATGAATAATTAAGCTTGAAGAAACATTCAGTGAGGTTGGACCGATAAGACCATTCTTCATGGTCACCAAGAAAGGTAAGCTTTCGCGAAATTTTTTTCAAACTGACATAACATATATAATTCCATGGTATTATATTACAATTACTACTTATATAAATGTAACACTCTATACGAAATCAAATACATTTTCATTAGATAAATGCTATTGTTTTTGACATAAGTTTTAGAAGCTAAATGTGAACTTTTAATTACACGTATATATCACACCGAGGCTTTGGCTTTTCAATTGTAAGTATATTATCTTCACCGTTTCTTCACCCTTCTGTAAAATCGTGAGGAAATGGTAACATTGATGCGCATTTTTAATGCAAATTTAGTGCCATTGTTGAAGATTCTAACCGTGCAATTGAGATGAAAAATGGCTCAACCATTGGACGCAGAAAAATTGGAGTTAAACATGCTATGCATCATGCTCCTCTTGAGCAACGTCGAGCAAAAGAAAATAAAGGTCTGTAGTTTCATTTCCTTTTCCTGAATTTTCGACTTAAAGTATACAATATCTGCTACTACGTTTAATTTATGTTAATGTTTTATGGCTTATCCACTTGTAGTTCATGCTGAAGATGTTAAGATCAACAAAGACGTTTTGGCCACAAAGGTAGAAAAGCTTGAGAAGGCGCCAAACTCTCATTTAGAAGGTTTAAAACTTCGAGATAGCTAACATATGATTTTCACTAGTTTTGAATTAAGTTTACAGTATGAGCTACGACACTCACCAGAAGATATAGATGTAAATACGTTCTCGAAATTTATTTGATGTTACTTTGTTATGCCTTATCCACTTGGTATTTCATATGGAAGATGTTGTCGAGAGAAAGAACAAGAAGAATGTTTCGGCCACAAAGGTAGAAAAATCTGAGAAGGCACCAAACTCTCAAGTAGAAGGTACCTAACTACAAAAAAAGCTAACATATGCACTGGGACTATTATAGCCTTTTTCCAATTTTCTGTACTTCGATAAGTTTTTGTTAATTTTAAATAGGCAGGATTAAAAAGTCTGTTATTTCTCTTGCGATAAAATGAGCCCCACAATTATCATCAACTCACATTCTCCATTTTTTAAATTGTAGTTTGGCTTGCAATGATTATATTGGTAGTAACAAAGTTGTCACACCTGTTTTTGCTCCTTAGATGTCCGCACAAGTACTCAATTCAGAATTGTATTAATGAATCAATGTAAGTCTTTCTTGTATCTTAATTTTGTGAAGACGGGGGAAGTTAAGAATGTTTTGGGTAGAAAATAGAATAGTTTGTCTATTCACTATCAATATTTTTATTTTTATTAATTAATTTACTTGAAATTGGGGAAATGTTCAATACATTTAATACCAAATTCATATGACAAATCGAAAAGATATAAAGAATATAGACGACAAGTGACTTCATTTGAAATAACTTATGAATATCTTTCATGTTTAGAATTCCTCTAAAATTTACATGTATTTATTTTTAACATTAAGCAATTAACTATCGTGCAACGCACGTTAATCACAGTAGTATGCTAAAATTCACCATGTCTTACATTGGCATAAAAGATCTAAACCTAGCGATAATTTCCTTCTCAGTTTCTCCTGTTCTCGTCCCATAAATGTTCAATACAAACATGAGGCTAAAACCAACAGAAAAGAAGATGGTCATGGCTATACGATTTATTACATTTTTTATATTTCAACTTCAGTTCCTGGCAGATAATTTCCTTTTCCTTTCCCTTTTCATTTTGCGTCTTCATTGAGTAGATAACATACGATAAAAGACATAATAAAGAGAGGAAAGTGACAGTCCAATGATTCAAAGATGCAAAGAGCCAAAGACAATATGAATAGCATTAGTGTAGTATTGGAGTGTTCCGGTAATATTACTAGTAACTTTTAGTATTAGTCTAACGAAATGTATGGTCAGTGAAGTGGTAGTAGTTGTGAATGTGTGGTTGAAATTAATTACTGACTTGACCAATAGAAAAGGTAACTTTTTAGTGACTTATAATTTTACATGTACATGGTCTATATTTAAGAAGAAAGAAAGCATATATCCCTTCCCCAAATTTGGTTCAGCAGAAAATATATATATTCCTTGTGTCAAGAAGCACTAATCAATATACTGATATACAAAAGA
This sequence comes from Fraxinus anomala, assembly GCA_903798345.1. Taxonomy (NCBI): domain Eukaryota; kingdom Viridiplantae; phylum Streptophyta; class Magnoliopsida; order Lamiales; family Oleaceae; genus Fraxinus; species Fraxinus anomala. Next base: position 2,961 of record CAIGRN010013828.1, read on the forward strand.
TAAAATATCTTACCAAAAATGCTACTGTCTTACCGGTGCCAGTTCTTGCCTTGGCCAGCACATCCTTAACTAAAAAGACCAAAATTATGTAAGTGTCAGAAATTGATAAATCAAATTAATTCACTACAGAGGTGAATAATAATAGTTCAGAAAGAGAAAAAAATGGGTTGAGGTAAGAAAACAGATTGATCAGACAGCACAATTAAGCCTATGTTTGGCAAAATTTATAAATCATTTATAAACGGTCAAACTTCGTTTTCAACCACATTACAGTGGATCCACAAGTACTATCCACTTATCAACTACTCATTCCTAGCATTTTAGAAATTTAACGTTTATAATTCTTCTCAAATGGAGGCTTAAGTGATAGCACGTGCAATTTGCCATCTTCTACATCATCTCCTGTGAGACCATTCAAACTGCTAAATAAGTCAAAACACCAGAATGCCAAATCTACAAGATGAAACTGGCAACTGGTATTATAATACACAAATTTCATGCACATTGTTATCTTTCAATTAAACATCAGAAGTAACTTCATGACCAAAACAATCAATGAAGTACATTTGTAACTGATTCTCTCTTTTAAGCTTCTAGATTGTGCTCAGACCTTTCAGAATGACAGGAAGAGTTGCCTCCTGTACCACAGTCATCTTTTCATATCCAACATCTTTAAGTCCTTTCATCGACAATGGAGAGATGGAACATTGATCAAACCTGTAAAGCATACACATATTATTATTTAAGAAAAAAATGGAAATGGAAGAAGACATAAAAGCTCTAAAAACTAAATAAACAAAGATATATTTAACTACGCAAAGCTTAATGACCAAGCTCAGATGCAAAATTTATATACTGGCTATTCTATTAAAGGTCAATGATGAATTTAGCGAATCACTGAATAGAACGCTAGATTGGCATCTCTTCAGCCGCATACTTTATGTCATTTCTGTTGTCATCACAATGATTTTAAACTAAATCAAGTAACCTTCCCTTATGGAGGTTGTAGATTTTTTATGCACACTACCGGAATCCACTCTTACCAATGGTTGATTATTTGATCATATAATCAGTAAAAGGTATTATGCACTATGGACTATCAAAAGTCATAAAATTCTCCTCCTTTCTCGTGTAACACGCACAGAGAGAGAAAAGTAATTGATTGAGTAGGTGCAAATGTATTACCTGCTTTCACTAAGATAGGCATCACTTCTCCCAAGCGAGCTTGGGGGTGATTGAGACAAAACTTTTTCCTTCTCAAACACGTCATCAGCAATATTGTCTTCCTCCTCGCTCTCATCTCCATCCTCATCGTCAACTTCATCACTATCAGTCAACTCTTTAAAACTGTTAATAGTCTTCATCTCCTTCTTCCTCTTCGTCCTTTATAACCACCAAAGCTCTTTGTGATACTCTCTTCCATTCTCTCTTCACTCCGACACCACAACCTCCATCCTTCCCATAACCCATTTTAGACCTCTCGCACCTCTCCTCTCTCCTCTATCCTTCCCATAAGCCGATTCAGTCCCTCTTGCACCTCTCATTATCTCTCCTCTACCTTCATTCCCCATTCCTAATTGTCGCCCAGAAATCCTCTCAACCGAACCCCAACCCTTTCCCCGGCTAATCATGCCGCCATTCCTCTCATTTTTTCTCTCCAATTCACTCCCAAAATTCCCTTTCCTTGAGGACTCGCCTGAATTGCGGGTCCCACCTTGCCTATCAAATGACCTACCACCATTAAACCTACTAAGATTCTCCTCCAATCCACCACCATATCCCCCTCTTCCTCTATAAACTGGTTTCTCCAAAACACGGCCCCACCTCGCCCTGTCGGAAAATCAAAATCATCATTTTCAAATGCACTCTCTTCCCTCCACTTCTCACCTCTCGCTCTCTCTACTCCTATATCCTCCATTCTCACCACCATTATTCCCATCCACGTCACTATCGCTGTACACCTGACTTTTCCTTAACAAGTTAGAACTCAACCCACTGACCCAATCACTGAGTTCCGCCTCATCCTCAATCAAGCTCTTCTCGACCCCCACCTCATGGCCCGAACCCGAACCCGAACCCGAACCCGGTCGTCCCTGCCCGGAACGAATCGAAAATTTACGAACCCCAACCCCGGTTTTCGGTACTCCTTTTACTTGGTAGGAGAGTAAAAATGGCGGCCCAAAAAACGGCACTTGAGTTTCTGGGGGAAGATCCGGGAGCAAACGGGCACTTCCCAGGTAACAGGGGGGCCATATTTTGTAGTGTATGAGATAGAGAGAAGGGATACGGGAAGCAAACTGGTGCGCAGTGGGAAAATTTTGACTTGCATGCTATCTGAGAGAGGGGGTAACAGGGTTTAAGCCTTTTTCCCTCCCTGGAAATGGAGGGTTTAACGGGGGATAAGGGTGTGCGTGAGTGAAAATTGAGTATTGGTCCCCAAATCTATTCGTGCTATAGTACATTGGTCCCCAAACTTTTTACATGGGTTATTCCCGGGTTAATATCACCCATGGCTGCCGTACTTTTCCACTTAGTATCAACACGGTTACTGAATTTTTCACTTAGACCCGTTTGTCTCCCATTATTTCAAAATATTATTTGCTACAGTAAGATTCTACACCACACATTCACCCAATAAAATATTCTACACGCAAACCAATAAAATTACTTTAAAATTTAACCACACATTCTCCAAAAAATACTATTCATTACTTCATTTCTTCTACAATAATGAAAAACAAACACACACTTAGTGCTTTTCACTTAGGGTTCGTTTGTCACAAGTTTTATTTTATTTTCATCGCAATCATTTCAACTATGCATTTTATGGGATATGCAATTTTTTCCATTTTTCAATCAGATATTCCTTCAAAAAAATCATTTTTCACTTAAAGATCTATGTCAAAAGTTATTAGCATCGGTGCCACGGCACCAAACTTTAATTCGTTTTACCTTGCCACTTATCTTTTTAACTATGCATTTTATGGGGCCTACAATTTTTTCCATTTTTCAATCAGATATTTCTTTAAAAAAATCATTTTTCACTAAAAAATCTATATCAAACAAGTTATTAGTGTCGGCCACAACATCAAACTTTAATTCGTTTTACCTGGCCACTTATCTTTGCACGTTTAAAGTTTGAGTAAATAGCATTGAAGCCCCTAGCTTCGAACATTTTGTTGCTGACGTCCTCAACAATTGATTCCTGACATTCAAAGTCAAAGCTTTCCAATGTTTGCAAATGAGGTCCTTCTGTAACGGAAAAGGCGAACCTGTCCACTAAAAGATCAATTATTGAGTGAAATGACCATTGTACCCTTAGTTTTATTCAAAACAAAAGAATAAAAATAATGTGAATTAAAATACGCGAACAAAATTAAAGAATAAAGAGTACGCCCCTATTTGAGCTCCATTTTAATTTGAATATATTTTTTCTTTCTTTATTTTAATCACACATTTTTCAATAAAATAAAGATTGTATTACATGTAGATAATGATTTACATACACATGATATGGTCAGATATGATTAGGTAAGAATTTTTTCAACAAAAAAAAAAAAAAAACTTATCCACTCTCTTTTCGATATTTCGTCTAAACTATCATATTACTGCTTATATACAAACAGTATTATTATTGTTATTTTGGATAAATAAAATTTCTAAAAATCATCCCTAATCAAATATTACATTCGAGTTCGGACAGCACTAAAATCGCGCAAATTGAATAGCGCTTTCATCATAATAAACGGCACTGAAGAAGAGACGCATTTGGGAGCCAAAAGCGGGCTTTTCATTTTGTGGTCTAAATGTAATAATCAGATCGACCATCAGAATTTCACGAACTTTCCATAATCTCTCCAACTCTCGGCTAGAATTCCCAATCCAGAAACCGATCTAGGTATTTTTCACACTTTTAATTTGACTATTTTTGATGATTTATTCTAATTTGCGATTTGAATTGTTGATTATCTTGTCATAGGTCTATTATTTATTTAATTGACATTCGATCCGAGTTTAATTCTTTTGTTACTTTCAATTTAATTAGAATAAACAGAAAGAATCACGATGAGCGAGGTTTTTGAAGGTCACGAACGCCAATATTGCGAGCTTTCTGCGAATTTATCGAAGAAGTTGACGTCGGCCAGTCTACTTGACGGAGGTTATATTTGATTCTTGTAGCCATCTTGTTGTTTTATTATGTGTTATTTATGATTGGAATTTTAGGTTCTCAATTGCAAGTTTAAAATGTGAACTGACTGCATGACCGATCAATAGGGATATCTTCTTAAACACATTACTGGAATGCTATTTGATTTGAAAATGAACAGCCTATGCTAATTGTTCACCTCATCACCTGGTTCATCTGAATTAGGAATCTACTTCACAAATACACTAGAAGCAGAAAATTCCATATTTTGCGTGTGAGATTTGACATGGTGCAGTGTGAAAGAATTCCAATTTCTTGTCAATGTTCTAGGCAAAATCTTAAGCTTTTGTTCTGTTTTTTGACTTGGATAAATGGAACTGTTATTAATGCTCAATGCTTATAGTTAAAAGAGATTATTTGTCAGTGTACTAACTCTGATTACTTGCTAAGGTTTTCTATAATGCAGGTAGCAAGAATAAGAGATATGTATTCAGAGAAGGAAAATTGAGAATAAAAAAGTTTCTTATAATGTCTATTATTGTATTCGGGCAATTTAGATCCTTCCTCTTTCTCTGGGAAGGAGGGCTAAGGGAAGTCTTAAAAATTTCTCTACCTCTTTTATAGACTGCATGTTTATTTTGGAAGGAGGAGGGCAGGAGACTTGATAGGTATGGATTCTTCTTTTTGTTGAGAATTAGAAACCCTAATTCTATTCTACCAAGAGCAATCAATTAACGGAAAGAAATAAAGACACAAGATTTATAGAGGTCTACCTCATCGTGAGACTATGTCATCTTCCGTTGCTGTAGCAATTCACTAAAAGAAGTTTTTTTTTTTTTTTAAAAATCGTACTCCTATCTTCTCTAATCTCCCTCTCTCTTTTATGATGACAATTTAAAAGTCTAACGACGGCTGCCTATTTATAAGACAAATCATGGCAAAATCGAAATTTACATGGATTCAAATTCCTAATAAGAAATTTACAATGACACAAATTCGTAAACTGTTCGGGAGGGGGCTTCCTACCCCCTTTCCAACCCTAGGGTGACGTCACTGCGGAGGTCGATCTGTGTACTGGCTTAACGGAGCAGTAATGGTTAGGTTCGACAACCTGGCATTTTTTGCTCGTAAACTTACGCTTTCCCTACATGCATTTTTGTAAAGTAACTCATGACTCTGACTGCAAAATATATTGATTGATATCGTGATGTGTGTTGTTGCTTGTGGTTCTGAAGCATTTGCTGGTATTCTTTTGAATATTTTTTCTCTAATTATTCCTTACAATATCATGGAAAATGATAATAATTAAATTTCATTTCTTTGCAGAGCTGAAGAAGCAAAAAATCTCTGAAGTAAAAACTGGAGTAGATAATGCAGAAGCTCTGGTGATCATCGACGCATTTTTCGATATTGTTTCTCTTATTTCTGTTTTCTCGGAATTCTTTTTTAATTGGCTGATAATCTCACAGATTCGGAAAATGGACCTCGAGGCCCGTGGTTTGCAACCAAATGTTAAAGCGGTGCTGCTTGCTAAACTAAGAGAATATAAATCTGATCTTAACAATTTAAAAGGTGAAATTAAGCGAATTGCATCAGCAAACCTAAATCAGGCTGCCCGAGATGAGTTGCTGGAGGCTGGGATGGCTGATACATTAACAGTATGTATATATTATTACGATAAATCACTCTGTTTTCTTATGCATTAAAGTCTTCTGAGTTTCTTTCTTTCTTTTGCCTTTTTCTTTTCACGTTTGATTTTATTTGCGGGAGAGAAATATATTTTTATTCAGAATCGTGAATGCTTACTGTGCTTTGGTAGTTCACGTGTATCTCAAGTGTAGAGAGCATTCAACTCAACGTTTCCTACTTAATGCATATATTTACTGAATAAATCTTTCATTTGATTCTGCATAAAATTTGTCATCCAGTCACGATTATGTTAATACAATAACGTTGTGTTCCAGTAAAGTTTTTGTGACTAGTTTTGTGGTCTGATTTTCAATTTCTCACCATCCTTCCCCCACTCAACATAAATGGATATTCACATATGCCCACTCACTGCCTATCGATTCTATAACCTCATTATGTAAATCATTTACGAGTAATAACATGTTTTAACTTTTAAGAGGAACAAGATATGCCCCCTTGACATGACTTATTGAACTTGTTAATGATGACTTTGATAGGTATCCGCTAGTCAGAGAGACAGATTGTTAGTGTCAACTGGAAGATTGAACAAGTCCAGTGATAGGATTCGTGACAGTAGAAAGGTCATGCTGGAGACCGAGGATCTTGGCGTCTCACTTCTTCAAGATTTGCACCAACAGCGACAGTCTCTCTCACATGCAAATAACACGGTATTAATTTGTGACCATTTTGTTCTTGTTAGTGATTCCTTTGCTGTTTTTTGGAGTCCCCAGCAGATATTGCATAACCTTCTTACTTTTAATCTCTTATTAGATCTGAAATATTTATTTACTATAATTACTACGATTTATCTTCATTTATTCCAGCTGCATGGTGTAGACGATAACGTAAGCAGGAGCAAGAAAATTATAACTTCCATGTCAAGGAGGATGAACAGAAACAAGTGGATTATTGGTGCTGTAATTACGGCACTAGTCATTGCTATCATTGTGATATTGTATTTTAAACTTTCCAAGTAAGTAGGACCATGTCTGTTTTGAGATGATGTGTGAAGTACAGGAGCTTCTTGTTGACTTATCCTCGTATTATACTTTCTGTGAGTTTAACGGTTCAGTATGTCGGATTGTGCTTTTTTTTTTTGCCCCCTCCTTTTGAAAAGCTGTAGATTTGAAACATATTTATTTGTGATTTTCATGGTTGTAATTTTGGAAAATTTCCAATAAACGAAAACTTCTAAAAGATTTGTCTGCTAATTACTTGCAATGTCAAGCTCAAGAACCTTTGATATGTAACGGGTTACCCTGGCTTAAGCATTTCCATTTTGGACTTGGCTTAATCAATCTCCACGAGCCTCCCCCAGCACACCCGACACAACGGAACCACTGCAATATCGGTCATGTTGAAAGCAAAATCAGAGGGGAAAAGGAAAAGGGATGGGGGTAAAGAAGACGACCTGGATTTGGCGCTTTATCTTTCCTTACGTGGTGCACAATTGTTAATTGTTAGGCGATGAAGTTTTCAAACTGTCATTCCCTAAAGGTTAAGAACTACAATGCTATCGATGCAATAGTTTTGAGGACGGTAGTGAAATTTTACTTGACCGAAAATTTTGTTTGCGAAAGGAAAATCAACCAACGTTGAGTTACTTTTACGAGAGATCACCCAAATCCAAACTATTTCAATCAAATCTCCAAATTTTATAAATTGCATGGGCGTTTAAAAAACGTGACAGAATGTCCATATGGATGAAGTCGCTAACGTTGAATTTTATTTCGTAACTTGTAAAGAATGACCAAGAGAAATTTTGTAGCTCGGGTCATGAAAAACTACCATTCAAACGCTCAATAACAAGACTTATTCTTTTATACACAATACAAATATCGTGTTAAATATGTAAACAACAACGAAGATTTTTGCTGAAACAGTAGAAGTTTATAAATTAAAACTCAAACTCAAACTTTAGAATTACGAGCTGGACATATGCTGCCTCGGTGCCTCCCATCTTCTCCGAAAAACTTCATGGAGTTCAGTTGTTTTTTTCTGGTAGGGTGATTTCTAAGCTGAATATGGTATCCTTGCAGCCATTCTCTGGGCCAACCATGGCCGATTTGGATCTGGGTCAATGAAACCATGTGCAACAAACTGTTCTGCTTCTTCGTCTATCAGTTCTCTAGCCCATGTCACCCGTTTTGAGGGGCAACTCCCTGGACCAAAACACCTACAATTTTGCTCAACCATTTGATTAAACGGCATAGGTGAATAAGATGCAGCATCTCTAAAAAGACTGTTCTAAAGTTGTCAAGTAATTTTAGTTTTTGTTCTTTACATTTTCTCATTCTCGAAATATTGAACCATTGTGCATTATATAGGCTTCGTGGAATTGTGAAAATCCTGTAGGACTTACTTGTACTCGTAAAAGCAAGCACATCTTTCGTTCTCAGTCTTCCCCCAATTATTCCAACCAACATGCTTAATGCAAGCATCCATATATGTGTAAGCAAAAACCACCCTTCCAAAAGGTCCCCATGGGCGTCCAAGATGTGTATATTGTGTCCCTCCATTACCAGTAATTACGCACCTGCGTCAATACAGCAAACTCGAAATTAAATTACTTGACACATTTACAGAAATAATCAAAATAAAGCTGCAATAAGAAATTGTTATGTTTTGTGATTCAAATTCTATGTGATTTGAAAGTTTGATTAATGGAGGAAGCCTAGATAATGTTGGTTTGGAAGTCCGATTCGATAAACAATCAAATTTCATCATAGATTGAGAGTTTGATTTAGATAAGGATTTGTATAAGGACTTCGGGATGGATGAAAAAGTGTTTTGGAACGTTATAGGACAGAACCACGGCGCGGGCAGCACGAAAGAGAGATGAACAGCTGGCGCGAGAGAGAGGGGGGGGAGGGATGGGATTTTACTCCTATTTGGTTTTTGACGCGATTGTATTTTACTTAATTTATAACTCCAAGATTTGACTCCTATAAATACTTCACAAGGTGTAAGCTCTTCAAAGACTCAAGATAACAATTAAATCATTGTTGTATGCATTAAAAACTTGAGAGAATTGTTTAGATTTAGATTAAAAGAATTAAATCTTGTAAAGACAATTTTAATTTCTTGGTATAATAAATTATCCTCCTCTTCCACAAAATCTTAGTTGTTGTGTGATCCATTATTTTTCATATTGTTCATATTATTCTTGTCTTTAATTATTTGGCCGGATTCTCAACAAGTGGTATCAGAGTGATTTTTGTATCTTGATTGGTTCATAATAGAAATGATTAAAAAAGTAAAGAATTAACACCACAAAATCAATGAAGCGCAAGAACTGATCCGTTCATGTATACATCCTTCAAATTGATTAAATGGATGCAAGTAAGAAAGCTAAACATAACTAGCTATCCTGAGTGGATTGAACGTCTAATAGCTCTAAACTTCTCTCGAGCCGAAGTCAGAATGAATGACACTCGTCAATCTGGAACAGTCGAGGCATTGAAACTACTGTTTAACTAGACAAGGTCATAAGAAGAAAATGTGGAAAAAAAAATTTAAATAATGCATCTTGTTATGACCATAGATCCCAAAGAAATCAACTCACAATATGCTCATTGGACAATATAGAGTTGATAAAGGGTGTCAAAATTTTGCCCTTTCGGGAGGTTTTTAGCTCATCGAACCATTCAAATCAAAGCAAATGCATTCCTGACTCGTTCATCTAGAATGCAGAGAGGATGTAGTATGTGGTATATCTGTATCTATTTTACATGCTATAGAACAACACATTAAAAGCCACTCCTGGAGGCAATACCTTGTAGTATCTCTTCTATATTTTTTGGTGTTGCACTTAGTGACAAATTATAATAATTCTGTTGGATTTACCAAAATGAAAAGTTCATGAAAATCCTTGATGTGATCCAATCCATGTTTTTCCGGACTAATACCGTGACCTGGTTCTTATCTTACATTTGATTGAAAAGGGCTCACAAGATCCATTTATAATCAATACAATGAATTTGTCCACGTAGACAATTCAATTGACTATAGTAAATGTCAAGACTCAAGCTAAAATAAGGTCAGTCACGAACCTTAAGAATACATAGCCAGTTGTCTCTTGAGAAGATTTTCTACTTTGTGCAGTTATAAATCCAGCGGATTTGCAGTGGATGTGACAATGCTCCAAAAGTGCAGTGCTGTTACCAAAGATGAAGTCTACACTTCCTTCAATGTAGCAATCTCTCAAATATTGCTTCCCATAATGCAAATACAAGGTATCCTGCATAACCACCAATTTCATCGGATGAAATATTTTTAACTAGGGTATAATCACCAATTTCATTGGATGAAATATTTTTAACTTGGGTATAAATAAACAAAACTAAAATATTTACGGTAAACGCAAACATTGGATATTTTTCCTTATTAAATGTTTGGAATTCAGTGCATATGGGTAAGTTTATTCACGATTTCCAAAACTACCGTCTAATTAATTCTAAACCACATTCTTCCTCGGAATGAAAAGCAACTATAAAATGCCCTCATATCAGTGACTAGTAACAACACTAAAGTCCAAGAGAAGAAAAACAGAGCCAATGATATACCTGCCAACCAAGAAACCTGCAATTATAGAATGCACAACGATCAGCTGTCACTCTAATAGCCACGGCCTGTCCCGAACCCTACAGAAGTAACACATAAACTCATCATATATTACCAACTTGAAATTATTCTCAAGCATTTTAGCTAAAATAGGCACTGTGACATACATCAAGACCTCAAGCTACTATGATTTATCACAACCAATAATTTCAATAATCAGACATGAATCAGATTATATATAACTGCAATTCTTTATAATAATTCAACTGTTCAATCAACATATTCAAGAAAAAAACTACTACACAAATTATAAAATGGAGAGAAATTTGAACCTCGGGAGCTGAATTCTCGAAAGTAATGTTCTCAGCAATAAAATCCTCTCCTTCCACAATCGTACTTCCACAACCAAAAGTCCCAGTCCCAATTACCCTGGACGCCTTCACACCAACAATCCAAAATAAACAGGAGAGAATTGATGCCCAATAGAAAAATTTCACTTCCTGAATTCAAAAAAAGCTAGAAGAAAAACCTGGTGGTGGTCGATTCGGGTGGCGGTGTTGTTCCACGTCAACACTGTCTCCTCCGGGCGCAACCCGGCGAGGGTTATGAAGTTCTTGGTCTTAGGCACGTACACCGGCTGCTTGTAAACACCCGGCGTCAATCGAATAACCGTCCGGCCTTTGTTGCCCAGCGGCACGGCGTCGATTGCTTCCTGCACCGTCGCGAAATCGGCACTTCCGTCCTGCGCCACCGTTATTACCATTGAACCCATGATTTTTCCTTAGATGTTTTCTGAATTTCTAATTTAATTATAATCTATTGTTCTTTTACAATGTTTCTTCAAACATTATATATATATATATATATATATATATATATATATTATATATATATTGTCAAATTAATATTCACACAGTTTTTTTTTTATGCCCAAATGTCCACCCTCGATGACTAATCATGGAGTTTGCGATCCGACCCCTCTTCACACAGACCAAATAAACTACGAGATGTGCTCCACTGGCCAGAGTCCAAAAGCCCCCCACTGAACTGTTAAAGCGTCGAGTGAGTCACTCATGTTGCACCTTGTCTTTCAGGATAAATCCTGTCTTCTAAGAGCCCCATGAATCGAACCCACGACCTCTGATCTGCCAGCATTGAAGAGCCTCATTCTTTACCAGTTGGGATGTAACCCGTTCACATAGTTTTTTTTATCACATAACTAAAATTGTGTGCCTCTTTGAGCCCCATTTTTAAGTAATGCTACCATTTGACTTTGGTCGAATATCTTTCTTTTACTAGGACGACAAGATGGGATAAATAATTAGCTGGCCACTCGTAATTTTAAAGAATGGTCTTTAGAACGTCTGATCTAGAGTACCCAAATGCATGTTTTCGGTTCCCATTTGTCTAATTTAAATCGCACTGAATCAGTCCTTTTCTCCATTTGAAATGCTCATCATTCGCATCTGGTTCGGACAAGAGGATTATTGTATTGAATTGTAACGTTATTCTAATAATTAGTGGCCAAACATTAAATTCTGCATCCTCGTATGCTTCTCGACATGGCTCACTTTAAGTCAAGCATTTTGAAGTATTGTGTGTTTCCGTGAAACCTGGAAGGCAGCTTTTGCACATAGGAACACGTGTCATTGTTTCAGAATAGTAAAATTCATGTTTCTAAGCCATTGACAAATTATTCAAAATCATCAGTACACAAATAGAAAAAAAGACACTTTATTTTGGGGAGCTGGAAACATCTTCATTTGCATCCACGTCATTGTCCAAAGTATCTAAAGGGTCACGAGGCGAGTTTTCTACTGTTACAGCACCCGTACCGTCATTATCCTGGCTTCCATAGAGAGACGAAAACGATAAAGGATTGTTTGTAGAGCTCGCCTTTCTAAGGCCTTGTATGGCTCTCAGTGCAGCGTGTATGCTTCGGCGTATACCCACAGCTTCCTCTAGGGACAGGGCTGTCTCCATGGAAATATTTGAAACATCGTTAGCAGGTTCTGTGCCTATCTTGTCGTGTTTAATGTCAGCAGATTCATCGACCTCTGCTTCAAGTGGGAAGAGAAGTTCAATATTTGCCTCGCACTCGATAACTAATCTCGTGAGTGGTTCGATTGTGAAGAACGGCTGACGAAGGGCGAGCTGTGTATAAGGTAAGCACAACAATGCCCCAGTTCTTTTATCATATTTCTTCAGAATCTTAATCAGACCTAAAGAAAAGTGCAGTAACATTTCATTAAACACTGAAAAACTGTACAAAATCCTCTAGAGAAATATAATTTACCTGCCAAATTAAGAGAGCTATAATTTTTTAGCAGAACCATTTCCCCATGAATGGTGACAAAGTCCTTACGGATTTCCATCATCTCTTTGCTAAATTCAGTCTCGGAGGTAAACACTCCATCTTCGCTGTCCATCTCCTTCAATAAATCCTTTAGCGCCTGCCATAACAGTTGCTGACAATGAACATAGTGACACGCCGAAAATTTTACCAAGTTAATGGTTTAATGTAAATAACTCTTCACAGCCACTATTACACTACGGATCAAGAACCTAAAGCAAGAATATGTAACTTCATATTTGAGAGTTTAAGAGATAAAATCGATGCCAAAAATTTGGATGGATATGTCTGAATGCAAGGAAGTACACTGATTCCTCTTTGACAAAAAAAAGGTTGTGGGTTTTGTCTAGATTTTCTGGAAAACCACGATTCCGCTTGATTCAAATTTCTCTAAGGATTTTGATGGCTAAGAAAAGATGTTTACACTTTCAACATTTATCTAGCAAATGGTGAAACAGATGGCGAGGCTTTCACGATTAAAAGATATATAAAGCAAGCTTGGAAATCTTAAAGATGAGCAACAGGTGTGGCTTATTTATAATGTGGTCCACCTACACTCAAAATAAGCCAACATAAGCCACCCCAAACACGTTCAATCTTCAAAAAAGTTATTTATGCCTTAACTAAGCAACCAAATTAAGATATTCCTGGGATATTCTTTTCTACGACGACGTCATAAAGATTGATGATCACTAAAACGTTATTCTACTTCGACTTTTTCCACAACTATTCCAGCAACATCAAATTTTAAAACAAATTGCCTGTGAATTGTCCTTTTCTCTAATTACTTTCAACTCTATTTAGCTTCCAAATGCACCTATTAGCTCATGATCTATTGCCTTCCTACTCAAATTACAACTAAATTTGCAGGTACAATTTCTCCGTTCTTCAAACAAGCAAAGCAGCAATTAGAAAGGCTCAACAATTTCTGCGTCGACAAAGAGGAGAATTTGTGAGCTATCCAGGTTATGAAACAGTAAATTCTTCTCTTCCCCACCCCAACACACACAAAAACACGAATTCTGTTTTCTTTTCTTGAATAAAAATAAGAAACCCAATTAAAAAGATAAAACTTTGCTTTGAGCACAAACTCCCAGCTTTAAAAAACCCACAAAAATTAACTTACTCAAGAGCTTGATTATGATTACAGAACACTAATCAAAGCCAAGAATTGCAATTATCTATCTAGACATCTTTGACCTAATCACGAGCTTTCAAGACAACCTTAATTAATCAAGAAAACATCAATAATTTATCAAAATAACTAAATAAATTACAGATATGGAATGTAAATATGAAACAGATATACATATATAAAAAACCTGGAAGCGAATGATGAAGTCTTCCTCTTTATCGACGTAGAAATCGTTGAACTTCTCGAGTTCGTCGTTGAGAATCCCAATGAACCAATCCTGCAGCGTATGCAACGGCAGCATCGGAGCCGTATCATCGCCGTCCACCGGCGAAGGATTCAAGGTAGAATCGCCTGCGGGTATGTTTTTTAGGAGCTTCTTCAAGAGTTTATAGCACAAATACTTGTCCCTCCATTCTGGTAGGGTTTCTTCTAAATGAATACTAAATTCTTTCCCGAATTTCATCTTCTATTACAATTGTTTTACACTGATTTAATGCAATTATTGTTGTTTGGAGAAATTAATGTTTCGTGATGTTTTTATACTGAAATTCTGAAAGGGTATAAAACGTGAAAAAAATTGCAGAGGGGTTGAAATCACAAAGAAACCAACGAAAACCTTGAAATTACAAAAGAATATTCTTGAGGGATAAACAGAATTTATTTCATCTCGGCTGAATTTACAATTTGTTAGTTTTGTATGTTAGAGCATTGATGGTACAAAATTGAATGTAAATTGATATTTTTAAAATTATTTTTACATTCTCGTTTATATTCTTATATATCTAAATTCAATTTATGCTCTAATGTAAAAAATTTAAATTTACATTTTGCCTCTTGTGGACGGGGAAAAAAAAAAATTAAATTTACATTTGTTTTTTTCACATTTTTTGTTGAAAAACACAATTTATGTTTCCTTTACATCTATGTGTCGTGGAGGTTTTTGATTACTTAAAGATTTAAATCACAATTTATATTTATTTTACACTACGAATGGAGTGTTCTCAATACTACAGTAGCAATGAGATTGTGAATTAAATTAAAAAAATGTCACATTATCTTAAATGCCTATACAACTCTCTTGTAAATGGACCCACAATTTTCTCAATCTCCAACTCCATTATAGATTATTTTGTCTCCATCCCTCTTTTTGTTTGTCACGTGTACATCAATTAAAATGGTAATTAACACATAATACTCTTACATTTTATTGTTATTATAGAAAACGTTCTTACATTTGATTTTTAACATTTTACCCTTATTTTCACATTTCATTGAGCAAAAAGTCATTTTCATCAATTCTCTCAATTAAAAAAATTATGAAATAACGAATATATCATTCTTTTTAAATTAAAAAAAAAGGAAAAAGAAATAATTAATTGCAATCATAATCTCAAATTTTTTTTTTTAAAAAAAAAAGGTAAATGAGTCCTAAATAAATTATTAAAAGGGTAATTAGTACGTAATATTCATATATTTCACTATTATTGCGAAAAGCATCACTACCTTTCATTTTTTTTTTTGACATTTTCACCATTAATTACATTTTTATTGCGCAAACCATCATTTCTATCAATTTTCATCTGATTTCTCAATAAAGAGCTGTGAAATTATGAATATACACTCCTATTTAAATAAAAAAATAAAATTTATTTTTAAAAAAATTGTTATTACTTCTTTAGCTTTTTTTATTTAAATTGGAGAGTATATTCGTCATTTCAAAACTGTTTATTGAGAAATTGGATGAAAATGAATAGAAATGATGATTTGTGCAATCAAATGTGTAATTAAGGATAAAAATGCCCAAAATGAAATATAAGGACGTTTTTCACAATAATAGTGAAATGTATGGACATTATGTGCTAATTATCCTTTTAGTAATTTATTTGAGCTTTTTTAAAAAAAAAAAATTGAGATTATATTTGCAATTATTTTTTTCTTTTCATGTTATTTAAGGAGAATGATGTATTCGTCATTTCACAATTTTTAATTGAGAAAATGAATGAAAGTAACATTTTGCTTAATAAAACGTGGAAATAATGGTGAAAATACTAAAAAATGAAATGTAATGATGTTTTTCACAATAATAGTAAAATGTGAGGACATTATGTACTAATTACCACAACTAAAATTATTAAATTAGGGATATACTTGGTACAATGATGTGCAAAATTTTCCAAATGTATGAAGCCAATGAATTGTTCAATTACCTCTCAGCTACAAAGAAACCTCTCAATTACACAAGAATATTCTTATACTAAATTCTTTGAAAGTACTAGAGCCAATGATATGGTTAAGTGACAATCCTCTTAGAACAAGTTAGGTTATATTTAATAAGAATTTTATGCTTAGTTTGTATAATCAGATAAAGGTAGCTTATAAAATTTGGTTCTCGTCGAAGTTGGGAAAACTTCAAAGATCATATGTTGAATATATTTCACAATTGTTTAGGAAGTGATTGAAAATTTTAAGTGATTGTAAATTGGAGATCTTACGGAATGTATAGATAATAAATAAGTAACAATTATAAATTTTAAAAAATATGCTTAAATTATAATTTAATCACTTTCCAAACATGCATGAATTTGACACAAGTTTGAACTCTAAGTTTTTAACCTAACAAATACTTTAACCATAAAGCCCAGCCTGACTCTGAGAGTCCAATATATTGTTAGGGCCCATCATAACAAGTCCATGCTGTCTCCCTCTATAATTGGGCCACAGTGAGCTAGCTAAGGGCACGCGCTAACAAATCCAAATAAGCCGGCCTGTTTGGACTTATGGGCCAACTCATTTTTGTCTTCATTTTTAAATGATTACAAACGATTAACAAATATAGTCATAGGATGGAAGACTTGGAAAACACACTTATAAAATCGATAATCAAACATGGACAATGAAAAGAGCAAATTCATTATTTTGTTGATCAAGACTGAATAATTTAAATTTATTTTATTTTCAAAATATAAAAATATATATATATTGAATTACTAGTTCAACAATCCGGTGACTTTATCTTGGTCGAATTTGATAACTACGCCCATACTAAGCCCCTGTTTGATAGGGATTCAAATCAGATATTTAATAGATTTTGATAAAAATTAATTAAATCACAGTTAAAAAGTTGTGAACTGGGGACCTATGAAATATATGGTTAAAATTGATTGTTGAATTTGATTTAAATTAAAATTTGAACCCTTGTTTAAGCCCCATTTTTTTCATCAAATTGTATTCTTTTACAGTGATTTGACCTCATTTCAACTACAATTTTTTTAATAAAATAATATTACACGCAAATTCAAACATTTTACTTATTTTTTAACCAAACATTTTCCATCATAATACTATTACAAAATGCATTTTTTGAAAAAAAATGAGACTTAAACAAACCTTGAATTTTAATCACTATCAATCAAAAGCTAATGCATTAGATTAAACCTTTTATACTTTAATTGGCAAGTAATGTCAATCCATAAATAGCTGACTAAAACAAAAAAAAAAGGTTTTATTATGCAGATTGTACAAAACTCGAAATATTAAAATTTTACATTCTTGTTTAATTTTATCTAGTATTTCACTTGAAACATTTACATCATTTGATTTATAACACGTGGGAGTTTTACACCAGTACTAAACCATTCAGTTCATTGGTTTAGTGCTATTTATATCAATTCCTATTCTAAAATGTTACCCATATGGGGAAATTATAAAAAATAAGGTGTTTTAAGTTTCTAAATTTACAAATCAGTGTAAAGTTTATTTAATCAAAAATCAGGTTTTAATTAACCCTAATTAAAACCTAATTTCCAATCCTCTCTCTCATTCATCTCCACAAAACCACATTTTCCCTCTCTCTCTCTCTCTCTCTCTCTCTGTTGTTCTTCCTCACATTGTCGTCGGAAAACACAACGGAGATGTCGCTGTGAGCAGCTGCGGTATTCCCTTATGATCGCCGACATACGTTGTTGTGAACGACAGCGTCGCGATGTTGTTGTCCGTCGACGCTACCTTTCGCAGCAACATCGCGATGATTGATGCCGGCAACTCATCACGGCGCGGCGACGACTTTGCAGATGGGCGACAGATACCATTCTTCTTCTTCATCTTTTTTTGTCGGTTGGGCGCGGTTGTGGTGTTTTTGTGGTGGTGTTTATGAGTTTTAGGTATTTTTGTTGGTTGTGCAAGTAGATGTGTTGGTGGCTATGGCAAATCATCAGTGATTTGGGTGAGGTTGTGGGGTAGTGCATTG
>CAIGRN010013834.1:0-14147 GCA_903798345.1 Fraxinus anomala
AGTTTATTTGATCGTTGTATCCTGGAGGTGATTGTCCACTGATGTCGCAGCAGTTATCGACAGGCAATTTCGCTTTATGACATCGTGCTGTCACGAACTCGATCAGTCGATAAGTTTTATTTTTCTGCACTTTACTGTATTGCAACTATTAATCTTTCCAACACTAGTCACACTCCTCGTTATCATATAATGACAAGCATAGGCAAACAGGCTTTAGTTCTTGTATTATTATTTGCATGAATAATCCATCAAAAACTTTTTGATGAATGGAAGAATATAGTGTCTGGTTTTCTTGTTAATGTTGCACAAATGCTAAATTTAAGTCAACATCAAAGTTTGTGCTCTCATTTATTTCTTTACAAATCAAGCTTGATTTACAATTTAATGTAAAAATCTCAATGTGCCTTGAACAGCAGAATGGTGATTAACATTCCTCAAGAAGATTAAGCAAAGGTGCTTTAAACGTCTAGGATGAAAACGGTTTCTTCCTATATTGACAAGTTCAATTTTCGTTTGCCTTTAAATGACGCCTTCCAAATGAGATCAAATCGCCTCCAATCAAATCATTGTCTATACAAATGACACGCAGTAACAAATACAAAAATCTAAAATTGTAAAATAAATTAAAAATAAAATAGTTATAAAAGATTCCAAAACAACCCCATATACCAAAGTTATTTGTTCCTCTTTCTTTCTGCACAAATTGATACCTAAATATTATGGACACCCTTGTTATGAAGTAATCCACTAAAGAAGAGTTACTATTTGTTCTATTCTATTGGTAGAACCCATGACATTTTGTATCCAAAACAAACGCACTACCAAACTGTGTCACATCCCTTCCTTTAGGAACAAGCATAACATAAAGAAATTGCTCACATCTATCTTAATTAAAAAGTAAAAGGGTCTCAAATTCAAATTATGTAAAAAGACTTTCGGTATAAATCCGACTTACCCCATTTCCTCCTTTAATTATTTATTTTACCCTTTTCTAGTGAAANAAAATCTCTAACAATTGATAAAATCTGATAAGTGTAAGAGTATGAACCCTCGATTCACACATTGAAATTCTTAAACACTCTCCATAAATCCGACTTACCCCATTTCCTCCTTTAATTATTTATTTTACCCTTTTCTAGTGAAAGACCCTATATTCGGTCAAAAATGATTTTGATTTGAAAAAAACAATAAATTTAATATAATTTTTTGACTAGAAAAAGGGAATAAAACAAAATTTAGAAAATTATTTATAAATTAGCAAGTTGTTATGAATCATATTTGGAAAATTATATGAATTAAGTAAATAAATTATACGAGTATAAATTTATTTAAAAATTGATAGAAATACAAATTCGTGTTGGGCTTTGTGGAGCCTAGTTTTGCTTATCCGGTTGACGACCTGACCCGAATAATGTTATATGATTTTTAAATGGGAGATTTTTTGAGACTTAGTCCACGGAGCGGAGCCCAAGCCGGAGCGCTCATGGACAAGCCTCTTAGGGTCCGGGGGGCTGTGAAATTTTTTTTGGCCCGTTTTGTTGTTCATTGTGAATTCTATGCGTAAGATATAAAAAATCTAGTCTTGGTGATTAGGGTTTAAGACGAGATAGAGATAAAAAATTGTACAGTCGCACTTTGTATTTTTTCCCTGATAATAGTGAAATCCCTGCAACTCCGTAGATATAGGCAAATTGGTCAAACCACATAAATATTGTCTTGTGCGTGTGATTGTTTTTTTCTTTAGCGTGTGTTTTCTCTATTTTTGTTTCTTACGGGTTGAAAATTTTGGGTTGATTCCCTACAGTTCGAGGGGAAGAAAAAGAATAAGGAAAAGCTAAATGAAAAAAAAAATGTATAAATACAATATTGTTTGATTCTAGTAAAAAAGAATGTGTACGGAATATTCTAGGAAAAATTTGAAATCTTTCGACTTCATTAAGCATAGCCGCATTTGCTTGTAGATATTACATAAATACTATGATACAAACATGTTGAAATTTAAATAAGGGAATGCATATATTCCTACAAAGGTCTTGAGTTAAAATTTGCTACCTACCTTTCATGATGATAGAAACTTATTTTTACCATTCGAATTTTAATATTTGGATCATTTGACCAAATGATTTACTATTCAAATTATATGATTGTTACAATAATTATTATACAGTCCTTCAGTTAAATCTATAGTGATATTCCCGTCAGTAATCAATTATCTCAGATAGCTATGCTCCAATCAAATATCATCTTGAAGAGATTTTTCTTCTATCACTATAACAGAATGAAAGGCCCTATTGGCAAAATAGATTACTTTTCCTGTCGTCCCGTGAAGACACATGTTCAAAAAGATTCTCGAGATTTTTGACTAAAGAAGTGGGCTCCTGTTAGCATAACATAGGTGTCTTCCTTTGTTTATAATAAATGACTTCTAACCTCTACATTCTATACACGAGTATAAGTTCTAGCCAGCAGACTCGGGAGGCATACATTTAGGCTACAAGGAATTTTAAGACTGTCAAAATTGCATGTTGGAGTGTGGCTTAGTCAGGGCCGGTCCTATGATTTTCGGGGTCCGAGGTGAATTCCGAAAATTGGACGTAAATGTAAAATTCAATAGTATATTATGTAACGTATTGCTAACTTAAAACTGAATAATAGAACAATAAACAAATATAATGAACAAAAGATTTATATTATAAAGTAACAAAATCGAAAGAAGTTCAAACAATCAGTTAAATACTATTCGTCTCGCTGTTTTAGCGGCAAAAACATTAATCAAATCTGAATAATTTAACTGTTCAACCATATCTTTCTCTATTGATAACATAGTCAATCCATTCAATCTTTCTTGCGACATAGTTGATCGNTTCAAACAATCAGTTAAATACTATCCGCCTCGTTGTTCTAATGTCCAATGATTACAAGTTTTCAATACAATTACTACGTGTGCTTGTGCAATTGATCCCACATGCTACAATAACCATTTATATAAGCAGACAAGACCACAATTATATAAGCCGACAATGCTTCAAACATTTTCAATATATTCAATATCAAGTTAGGGCAAGCCATTGCTTACTTGAAAAGTAGAATTTCGACGAAAATTATGAAAAAACACCCTTCAAAATCCCACAGTCGCACAAGCCTGAAATCAAAATTTCACATTAAATTGCAATAGTTTATTTTTAACCTTCAGACTCGTTTTAATTATTTTTCACCAAAAGAATTCATTGTATGAGTATCTTCCACTTCCAGTGGCATCAGGCATGGGAAATATTAAAGGGAAGAATACTATAATTGCCACAATTTATCTGAAAACCCTAAAAACAAAATTGAAAACAAAATTGAGCAAAAATACCTGCTCAGAGAGTCGGATGGACCGTGTGGTTATGTTGACGGACGACGGCTCGACCATCTCAAAAATTGAATCGGTCGACGGATGACGGTCAACCTTGAAGAGCGAACGGACAACTCGAAAGTCGGACCGCGCGGTTAGGTTTTGAAAGAGTGACTGCTCAGAAGTCAGACCGCGCGGTAAGGAAAATAAATGGAAGGAAAGTTTTTGGCGACATCGGAGACGAGAGATGGTGTCGCCACGGTGGTTGGGGACCTGGGGGCTGGGGTTGCTGCCGGTAGCGTAGGTTTCGCCGTTTCGTTTTACAGTCGAAGGAGGAGATACAGTGAATTATTTGCCATTCGTTTTGGACCCATTTAAAAAAATATATAAATTGGGTCAAAAATTAAGGCCCACTGGTTTTGGGCCAGACTAAAAAAAAGGGATGGTCCAAAAAAATAGGCCCCCTCCAATTTTGGGTCTGAGGCGCAAGCCTCATTTGCCTCGCTTCAGGACCGACCCTGGGCTTAGTCAGTATGCATTAGTTAACACTTCCTAAACAAATGAACATTAATTATTATTAATATATGGCCTAGGGATCCCCTGCAGGGGTCAAGTTCCGCTGTATCTAGTATTTTGATTGTAGTAAATAAAATGTATAGAATATTCGAGGAGGAATTTGTATGTATATTCAGCAAAGGCCACATGACAGCTGCTCTCATTATTATACAATATATTGTATTGACATTAATGGATTAAAAACAGTATATATATAAATTTTTTTACTACAATGAAATAATAATTACTGGAAAAGAATTCAGTAAGTTTTTCTGCATCAGTTCCTCTTTTCATATATTAACAAGCTGTGATGTACAGTACAAGGAAAACATCAATTGTTACAGAAAAAAATAAAAAATGTCTTGTTCGACACTATTTTTCTATATAAATTCTAGTAGAAATGCAGCACGGAATCATCAAACATTTGTATAAAAATTTTACTTGAAAAAGTTAAGAAAACGGGAGTCTGCACAATGCATTTTTGGTTTTTCGTTTCATCATTTTTGCTATGGCCCATTTGTAGGGAATGAACTCGAAATTCCCAACCTGCGATTCTCACAAAATAGATTAAATACACGCTAAAGAAAAAAATCCATACTCACAAGACAATATTTATCTGATTCGGCCAATTTGCCTACGTCCACGGAGTTGCAAGGATTTCACTATTATCAGGAAAAAAATACAAAGTGCGGCCGTACAGTTTTTCTCTTTATATCAAAAAGAACCCTAATCACCAAAACTACATTTTTTATATCCAGCGCACGGGATTCATAGTGGACAACAAAACGGGCCAAAAAAACATGGACTAAGCCATCGGCTCAAGACTCCGCTCCATGGACTAAGTCTCAGAAAATCTCCCATTAAAAAATCGCCCAACATTATTCGAGTCGGGTCATCAACCGAATCAAACGAAATTAGGCTCCACAAAGCCTAACACTGTTCATTGGCCTGTACACAAAAATGCAACCCTAGTGGGAAAATCGGAGGAAAGAAACCCCTGAAAATCCAATGTAATACATGGAATGATTCGGAGTGTGTGTAGACGAAAAGCTTTGACACATATAAGTGCTCTCCACCCCTGGTAAAGGGGCGGACTAAGGCAATTTCTGACCTTAAACAACTTCGAAAAGGGTGGAGATGGAGGCGGGGCTTCAGATTGCGACGGGAAATTCTACTCTGATAAAACAAAAAGGTGGTGGCGTTGTCCACAAGATGGCTGAAGAATAATATGAAATGGTGTGATAAAAGAATTATTATTCATGCAAATGGGAGAAGTGTAAAAGCCAAGGTGGTGGATGAATGTGACTCTGCAAAGGGTATGATTCCAAGCACTATTTTCGGCCACCGTGCACGAATTATAATTGTTGTTATTACGCAGGCCCCAAATACACAAAGTATTACAAAATATAAAAGAACACAAGAGATTTTTCGTCCTAAGACTCGGATGTTCACCCAAATTTGGGCTAATCACCCGTTGAGCATACATCGAAGTGGTTATCGCTCTAATCCACTAGAAACCAGAAATAATTAATACAAGTATCACAATACAGAAATCCACAAAAGAATTAAGCCCTCAAACCCTAAATATTTCTCTCAAGAAACTCTCGAACGATTACACTAAATAACCAAAGGTTACACTCAACAGAGAAACCAGATTCACCACACCAACACCTTCACTAACATTAGATCTCACCAAAAACATCTAGAATAGAAGATTACAACGGTAAAAATCAAAGGTTTTCATAGAGAATACAGAGAGAGAAAGAGGGGAGGAAACCCTAGAATAATCTTGAAGTTCAAATGCAAATAAATGGGTCAAGCCAATAATACAAAAAATCAAAAGTATCCAACGGTCACAGCCATTCCACATGGCGTCATCTCAGTCTTCAAATCATAATGAATTGGGCTGCCGGGTTGCATCCAGATTGGGCTAGACTCCTCATTAATTTGGGTTATATCATAGGGCCATTAAATGGTTATTAGTTTGGGCTACATCATTGGGCCTAAAATGGTTAAGCACCCAATATTTAATAATCTCCACCTTGCTTGACATTTTGGGTTTCACAATAGATTGGAGGTTAACTCCTCATTCAATTTCATTTGCTCTATGTACCTTCAAAGAACTTTAGTTAGAAATTACATTTAGAAGATTTAAACAATCCCTAAACTTATACAAATGAAGTATTTTTGTCCCCATGTTTGTTGGATCACATTTAGTTGAAACCTTTCCAATTTTCATGATTTTCTTTTCTAAGATATCTCTTATAAAATGAAATTTAACATCTATATGTTTGGTTTTATCATGAAAAATAGGATTTTTACAAAAATGTATAGCAGATTGACTATCTGAAAATATAACAATATCATTACCAGAAAAACCAATTTCATCCAACAAGTTTTTCAGCCAAATATCTTCATTTACAACATCAGTAGCTGCAATATATTCAGTATCTGTTGAGCACAGAGCTATAATCTTTTGTAGTTGTGATTTTCAACTTATGCAGGTATCATTTATATCATTTAAAGTAAAAACATATGCCAATGTTGATTTTCTATGATCACAATTACCAACAAAATCTAAATCAACAAATCCGTTCAGTCTAATTCTAGTTTTACTCTTACCGAACATAAGTCCTAAGTTAAAAGTTCCTTTTTAAGTATCTTAACAACCATTTCATGGCTTCCCAATGATATTCACCTGGATTACTCATATATCTACTCAAAACACTTATAGCAAAAGCAAGATCAGGTATAGTACAGATCATTATGTACATGACAGAGCCAACAACATTTGCATAA
Organism: Fraxinus anomala; assembly: GCA_903798345.1. Classification (NCBI taxonomy): domain Eukaryota; kingdom Viridiplantae; phylum Streptophyta; class Magnoliopsida; order Lamiales; family Oleaceae; genus Fraxinus; species Fraxinus anomala. The sequence continues at coordinate 6,689 of CAIGRN010013834.1, forward strand.
GGGACTTTCTCCATTCTATTTTTCTCAAAATCAATTTTAGGACATTGTTCTACTAAAAATTTAAAGTGACTGTCAAGAGGTAAAGTGACATCTTTCGAATTTTTCATAGAAAATCTACATAGAATTTTTGAAATATAAGACTGTTTAGTAAGAAACAGATTATGATCACTCATATTTCTTCTAATTTATATTCCTAGAATTCTTTTAGCTTCTCCAAGGTCTTTCATTTCAAATTCCTATTTTAATTTTGCTTAATGATATTAATTTCACTCTTATCACATCCAGCAAGTAACATATCATCAATATATAGCAAAAGATAATAAGAATCAGGACCTCCATTACCATTATAGTACAAACATGGATCATATTCACTTCTATTGAAATCAAGTCCTTTTATAAATGTATCAAATTTGATATACCATTGCCTAGGAGCTTGTTTCAAACCATAAAGTGATTTTTGTAAAAAGCACGCATAGTTTTCTTTTCCTTTTTGTTCAAAACTTTTGGTTGAGTCATATAAATATTTTCATCCAGATTTCCATGTAAAAAGGCAGTTTTAACATCTAACTGTTCTAATTCAAAATCGAATTGTGAAACAAGAGAAAAAAAAACTCTTATAGAGGTATATTCAACTACATGAGAAAAAATTTCATTGTAGTCAATTCCCTTTCTTTGGTTAAAGCCTTTAGCAACTAATCTAGCCTTGAATTTTACATTTTCACTTTTAGAATAACCTTTTTTTATCTTATAGATCCATTTGGAATCAATAACCATTTCCCCTTTAGGTTTATTCAATAAGACCCAAATCTTATTTTTACTTAATGAAAGCATTTTATCTTTCATAGCATCAAGCCAAAGACTTGCATGCTTACCATTAATGGCTTCTTCATATAAATTAGGCTCATTATCCAAAAAATTCTGAACATTCAAAGCTGTAATAAAGTCATAATCATTATATCTTGTTGGCGATTTTATTTCTCTTCTCACTCTATCACTTGTAAGATGGTAATCTCTTAAAGAGTTTTCAAGTTGTTCAGGTCCAGCAATAGTTTCTAGTTCAATATCAGGTTCAAGTTCATTATTTAGTTCCTGATCAAGCTCCACCTCAAACTGATCAACATTTCCAGATCTTAAATCTGTCCGAAAAAGTTCAGATTCAATTATAGTTTTGTTTTGATCAGTTTCAGTTGTTGCTATTCATTTTTCTTTAAGCAGATATCATTTCTGCTTATTATAACCTTATAACCTTCATGTTCTTTCAACCAAACTCTATAGCCTTTAACACCTTCACCATAACCTAAGAAAATACCCTTAATAGATCTGGGCTCAAGTTTCCCTTCATTTTGATGAACATAGGCAGCATAACCAAATATTTTCAGTTTAGAATAAAACATGGTCAGGTGTATCATATTTTTAAGGTTTTAATGGGACACTTATTTGTAAAAAAAGAGGTAGTTTTAACAGATTCTCCCCAAAATAGTTTTGGAAAACCTGAGCTTATAAGCATGCAATTAATCTTTTCTAACAAGGTCTTATTCATCCTTTGTGCATGTCCATTTTATTGAGGAGTATAGGTTATAGTTCTATATCTAAGTATCCCATTAATTTTACAGAAGATATCAAACTCTTCATTGCAAAATTCAAGGTCATTATCAGTTCCAAGTGTTTTAACACTTTTATTAACTTGATTTTCAACAAGAGTTTTTCATTCTGCAAAGTTTTTGAATGTATCTGATTTGTTTTTCAAAAGATTGACCCAACTTTTTTTTGAAAAATCATCAATAATGAGTAAGTAGTAATTAAAACCAAAATAAGTACACACAGTAACTGGTCCCCACATATCAGCATACAGATAATTAAAAATGGATTTAGACTTATGAATGCCAATAGCAAAAGGCAATTTCTTTTACTTCCCATAAATGCAATATTCACAAAATGACATTCTTTCTATGCTTTCATCACCAAAAAAACCTTGTTTCTTAAGAATGTGCAAGTTCTTATCACTAATATGACCAAGTTTTTTGTGCCAAAGTTCAGATTTATCAGACTGGGAGACTAAGACCGTTGCAGCAAAAGTTTTGTTCAGTAAAGGTACAGCCTTCAAGGTATAAATCCCATTAGATTTTTCAACATAGTAACTTTTGCAAAATCCTTTTGAAGTGTTAAAATACCTTTATTGATTGTTGTATTAAAACCTTCATCATCAAGTGTACCTAAAGAGATTAAATTCATCTTTAAATCAAGAATGTATCTTGTCTTATTTAAAGTCAGAACATTCCCATTTTCTTGTTTTAAAACAGTTTTACCGATTCCTTTTATTTTGCAAGAGTAGTCATTTCCCAACATTACCTGCCCTCCATGTATTTCAAGAAAATCAATGAAATATTCTTTATAAGGTGTCATGTGAAAAGTACACTCAGAATCAAGAATCCAATCAGTTTTAGTTGATGATTGTGACATGTCAATCACAGGCTGCAGTTTCTTCATAAGCTATTGCAGCACCTCCTTCAACTTTGTTATTTTTTTTAGTTCTTTTGTTACATTTTTTTATAAAATGACTCATTTTTTCCACAAAAATAACATTTCTTTCCTTTAACCTTATTATTATTCTTACTGAATTTAGATTTGTCCCTTATAAAATTTTATGAATATTCTTTAGGTTTTCCAAAACTTTTGTTAAAATGATTGTTATTGTTTCTTTGGAAAGAATTAGATCCTTTCACATTGTAGCCAATTCCACTTGGGGATGTTTTTAATTCACTTTTAAATTCAAATTCCTTATTCCTTAAGGAAGAAACAATAATATCAACAGTAACAGAATTCAAATGTTTATATCTTTCAGGTAAGGATGATAATAAGGCTATAGATTTTTTTATCATTGGAAAGTGTTTAACCACTATTGGTGAAATCTTGAAAGAGTTTATTAAATCTGTCTAGATTAGTTTCTAAATCACAGTTATGGTCAAATTGAAAGCTAAAGAATTGTTTCCACATGTAACATTTATTAGGAAGTGTCTTAGTTTTATAAAGTGATTCAAGCTTTGTCCATATTTCAGCTGCAGTCTTAGTCTCTCATACTTCTCTAATGACACTATCAAATAAATGCAGAAAAATAGTGCTCCATACAGTTTCATCTTGTTCAGTTCTTTTATTATCAGCCACTTCTTCTCCCCAAGTTTCATCAAGGGCTTTAGCACACCTAAAAAGTATTAACAGAGCCTTCATTTTTTTACTCTAAAGAGTAAAGTCTCCTTTCCCATTCTAGATTTCAACATCAACCTTAGTACTACCCATTTTAAAGTTTGAGAAAAACCAGTGAATGCTAAGCAGTTTTAAAAATAGGCATAGCAAAGTATGATGTACCAAAAACAGAGAATAATAGGAATAACTAATGTACACACACTGAGTGATAGGTTGCAGAAAAACTAATTTCACGCAAGTGTACACAGTTAATGTATCAGTGAGGCAGATAACACAAATAGTAACCCAGGCAATAGAATATGCAACTTTCTTAACAATAAGAACTCAAAAATAGTCTTGAAAAAACCGTTATTCTCAGTCCCCTCAGATTCTAGAGTTTTCAAAAGAAACCTTAGACAAAGGAAGATCAGAGAGGGTTTCAAGCAAGAGATCCAAGAAGCTACAGATCGAAGGAAGATACAAGACTTAGGGTTAGAAACTCGTTACCAATAATCACAGATCAACAGTGTAAAATAGTGAATACCATAACTATTTTACTTTCTCCGCAATAATAAGAATCCAGTTCACCAAGAACACCAAAACAAATTCCAGATCGAAGGATTTATGAAGATCAAAGCGCTCTGATACCACTGTTGGTATTACGCAGGCCCCAAATACACAAAGTATTACAAAATATAGAAGAACACAAGAGATTTTTCGCCCTAATGCCTGGATGTTTACCCAAATTTGGGCTAATCACCCTTTGAGTTTACATCAAAGTGATTATTGCTCCAATCCACTAGAAACTAGCAATAATCAATACAAGTATCACAATACAGAAATCCACAAAAGGATTAAGCCTTCAGACCCTAAATATTTCTCTCAACAAACCCTCGAACGATTACACCAAGTAACCAAAGATTACACTCAACAGAGAAACCAGATTCACCACACCAACACCTTCACTAACACTAGATCTCACCAAGAACATCTAGAATAGAAGATTACAACGGTTAAAACCAAAGGTTTTCAGAGAGAATATAGAGAGAGGAAGAAACCCTAGAATAATCTCGAAGTTCAGATGCAAATGAACGGGTCAAGCCAATAGTACAAACAGTCAGAAGCATCCAACGGTCACAGCCATTCCACATAGTATCATCTCAACCTTCAAATCATAATGAAATGGGCTGCCGAGTTGCATTCATATTGGGTTAGACTCCTCATTAATTTGGGTTGCATCATAGGGCCATCAAAAGGTTATTAGTTTGAGCTACATCATTGGTCCCAAAATGGTTAAGCACCCAATATTTAACAATAATATTGTAGATGCTTCTCCTACAGTTTGGGAAGCATTGGGGGTGCCAAAGAAGGACTAGGGGTTAATGGAGATTTCCTGGACTGATGCATGATTTTCAATACTAAGGCCAACACGAATAAACTAAGGAGGAGAGTTCAACTTGACCTCCAACTAAATGTACAATAAAAGTAAAATTTCTCAGTCCAAAGGATTACACTTCGTGCATCCTAGTTATACTTCTCGTTATCGTATGATGACAAGCATAGGCAAACATGTTTTAATTCTTGTATTAGTATTTGCATGAATAATCCATCNAGCATAGGCAAACATGTTTTAATTCTTGTATTAGTATTTGCATGAATAATCCATCAAAAACCTTTTAATGAATGGAAAAATATGGTGTCTGGTTTTCTTGTTAATGTTGAATAAATCATGTGTGGTTTAATTTATTTCTTCATTACTCAAACGTGATTTACAATTTAATGTAAAAATCTCACATTTCCTTGATCAGCAGAATGGTGATTAACATTCCTCAAGAAGATCAAAGGAGCTTTAAACATTTAGCATGGAAAAGGTTTCTTCATAAATTTACAAGTACAATTTTCATTCGCCTTTAAAAGAGGCCTTTGAAATGAGAATCTATAGTATATATAGCTGCATGAAAATGAAATTTAGTTTCCATTTGGTAGTCATTTTTCAAACCAAAGAATGCATTTTTTGCCCGTCAGAAATCAAATTCAGCCAACTTTTTTTTATTTTCCCTCTCATAGCCGTCTTTTTTTACTTTTTCAACGGTCATTTTTTTTTCTTCTTTTTTGCTGAAAAATGGCTACCAAACAGCCTCTTAGTAACTGATCTCGAGCAACAAAACAAGAAAAAAAATATTTTATGTGTTGTGGTTTGACCCAAATTCTAGTAAGTAATTCACTAGTGTGTATAGGTGTAAATCTCGGCTGGGGCAGTTTGATCCTTGTTTGACCTGGCCAAAAGTCCAAGTGATACATGGTAAAAGTCGAATGATATCAAACGAAGCTCACTATAACATGAACTTGTTCAAATCAACTTTACTGGTGTTTATAAGTATAAATTCTGAACTGTCTCCTCTTAATTTCATATTTTACTATGATAAAATTTCATACTTCTCCTACTACTTTCACCTATGAACAAGAATCGCCTCCAATCGAATCATCATCTACACAAACGACACTCAGAAACAGATACAAAAATCCACAACTATGAAATAAAATTAAAAAACAAATCAAATAGTCTACACGATTCATCTTAATAAGTAGAGAGGAAAAGAAGTAGAACCTTGACGGTGAAGTCATGAACTGATAGTGGCTGGGCTGATTGGCGTGATCTAACCTCAGACCCAAAAACAGAAAATTACTTAAATTGATACCAAAAGAAACTGAAGAATACAAATATCTTGTTTTGGTAACTTGAAAAGGCAAGGAAATTGAACGAATTCATTTCACTTTAGAATTGATGAAAATTGCTTTGGCTTGATCAGTTTTGCATTGATCAGAGAACGAGTTGAAGAACAAAGCATGGAGAGGTTAAACAAAAATGGCCATAGTAAATATATATTTATAAATGATGCAAGTTACATATTATCAAAATGATAGTAGGCCTCTGTTTGATATACATTCTTTCAAAACTCATTTTCAACCACACATTCTCTAAAAAAATTACTATTTTAAAATACATTTGTAACCAAAAAAAGGGGGCTCAAACAAGGGCATATTGTTATAGAAATGAATCCTCGAACTTTGAATTTGAATTTGCATCTCCGCAGACTAGTCCAGGCAACAGTTGATAAACAATGTATCTCCTCATATTCTCGCTTTCCCTTGGAAGAATTTTCATAAGCCTTTCAACCACATTAACGTTCTTGTTTCTTAGTGTTGGAATTTATGGGATAATTTTATAAGTATGAGTTGGAAAAGTCAAATTGGTGCAAGTCTAGTTGCAACTTTTCAAATGTAAATTGTACATATCAAAAAGTCATGTTGTCTTGAATTGATATGACTATTCATGAAGGTAAATTATGAAAAATTATGACCTTTAATAGGGTACAACCTAGACCATTAAAAATGAAAAAAGTGTGATTTAATGATCCAAATTAATTTATGTCATAAGATGCAACCATTTTGAAAAGACACTTGAAAATCTATAAATATGGTCCGCTTATTCCATATTTCTTACACCAAAATCAATACAAGAAAATTGATTTCTAAATTATCTCCTCTCTTCAAAATATTCTATTTTTTATTTTGATAAAATTAAATTTCTTCGTCAGAGTAATTTTAGTTCATGTCTATTCCGTTCGTGAAGAATAGTGCACCGTTTTGGTTTGTCTAATAAAATTAATATCGTACTCTATTAATTTTTTAAAAAAAAAAATTTGTATCTTGAGAGATGTACATTCATTTAATCTGTTAGCAGCAATCCATGGAGCGAAATCTATCTCTTAAGGAAATTTGCAATCGTGAACTCACTTCATATCATCTCCCTCTCATTTATATATTTTTTATATTTCGGTAAGTCGCAATTTGTGCGTATTTTTCATGTGCTTACTTAGTTTTGGTAAGTCTATCAAATATTTTGCACGATTAAGTCACGATTTATTCGTATTTATATGCACGTGTTTTTGGATGATTATCAAAATATAAATTATGCACCATTTCGTTTAACTATATTGAGACAGATTTCCTTTTTATGCATTTTTTTTAGTGTGCATATGATTTCTATACTGCATAAATTCTTTTGAAGTTTTATGAAGAATCTGAGGTTCTAAAACTCTAATTTTCTGGAGCATCATGGGCATGTTATTCCAAGTTCAATTGAATTGGCATTTATAGAAATTAAATAAAATGTTTTTTTGCATATACTGGATAGTTGCAATCTTTTCCTTATTATGTATTTCTCGTAGATGTAATGTGTTGGATAGATTTATAGTTGTAATACAGTAAAGTGCAG